>CAUYMX010017513.1:0-20871 GCA_963573855.1 Lepilemur septentrionalis | reverse complement strand
CACACTCACTCCTCCTCGCCGTTCCTGGAATCCCACGCGCTTTCTCTAAGCCAAGCTCTTTGTGCCAAATCAAGATTTTGAATGGGATATTTGTGACTATGTAAGTCTCTCAGCCTTTCCCTATTGTCTAAGCTCCAGGCGACCAAGTCACCTCCTCCGTTATCTATGTGCCATGTGGGGCCAACACAGCACCTGTCACATGGTAGGGCTCTGTCGATATTTGCTGAATGTATATTTAACAAGCATGTAATTTATGTCCTCATCTAAGTCACTGATGAAAATGCCAAGCAGAAGTGGGCCAAGGCAGGGAGGGTGGCTGCCAGCAGACAGCACCTTCCGGGTGACAGCAGGCCCTTCGTCCACACCAGCTGGGTCATTCAACCCTCTCGCCCCCGCACCAGCCACCTGCATCTCCACGCAGCCCGTGCATCTCCACGCCTCCGAGCCCTGCTCACCAGGGCGCGTGGGAGTGTGCCTTCGCCTGCTAGTGTCCCTTCACCCACATCCACGTATTCCTTTGCTCTCTCAAGCCAAGAACCCTTTAGGAAAAGGAAAGGAGCCTGGTCTTGGTAGCCCCTCCTGGTTTTTAGTGTCCTTCTTCCTTAAGTTCTCAAAGCCCCTTGTGATCTTACTGCTTGATGATTTGACCCTTAGAAACTGGAAATAGGCTCCGAACAGTGGGCCAGGGCAGGAGTGATTTCTTTCAACTTCATTAAGGATGAATCATGTTGATTTATTGATGTTCAATAAGCTGCAAAAATTAAAGGCACACAATTCGATGAGTTTTAGTAAATATTTACACTCATGAGCTATCACTGTAGTCAAGATAGTGAACATCTCCATAAACCCCAGAAGTTTCCTTGTGCTCCTGTGTTATCTCTTTCTCCGCCCCACCCTCAAGCAACCACTGATCTGCTATCTATCACTCTAGATTAGTGTGCATTTAAAAAATTTTCGTATACATGGAATGGTACTGTATATGTATTTTAAAGGGGTGTCTGACTTCTTTTATGGAGCATGATTTTGAGATTCATCTGTGTTGCATGCAGCAATGGTTTGTTCCTTTGTATGACTGAGCAGCGTTCTAGTATATTGACGTACACCAGTCACCCCCATCTGCAGTTTCACTTTCCCCAGCTACTCGCAGTCAACTGTGGCTCAAAGATTGGTGAGTACAGTACGATAAGAGATCCAGAGAGAGAGAGACCACATTCTCATAACTTTATAATTGTTCTATTTCATTACTAGTTAATCTCTTACTGTGCCTAATTTATAAATTAAACTTTATCACAGGAATGTATGTGTAGGAAAAAACAGTATATATAGGGCTTGGTACTGTAATATATCTGTGGTTTGAGGCATCCACTGGGGCATCTTGGGGTGTATCCCCCACAGATAAGGTGAAACTACTGTACCACAGTTTGCTGTCTACTCACCTATTGATGGACTTCTGTGTTGTTTCCCATTTGGGACTATTTCAAATAAGGCTGCTGTAAACATTTATGTACAGTTCTGTGGACATGTGTTTTCATTTTTCTTGGGTAAATACCTACGAGTAGAATGGCCGGGTCATTTGGTAGACGGATATTTAACTCTTTAAGGAACTACCAAACTGGTTTTCAAAGTAGTTGCACCATTTGGTTTTCCCGCCAACAATGTATGATCACTGTACTTGCCCAACATTCTCACCAATACTTAGCATGCTCAGGCTTTAATTTTAGCCATTCTAATAGGGACTAATGGTATATTGCTATGGTTTTAATTTGTAGTTCCCTGATGACTAATGAGGTTGAACACTGTTCCATGTGCTTATTGGCTATTTTTATGTCTTCTTTCATGAATTATCTGCCCAAATATTTTGATAATTTTTTAATTGGACTGTCTTCTTTTATTTTGGTTGTGAGAGTTGTTCATGTAGTATAGAAACGAATCTTTTATCTGATATATGTGTAATAAATAGTTTTTTTCCCAGTTTATGGCTTGCCTTTTCATTTTCTTATCAGTGTCTTTTGAAGTTTAAATTTTGATGAGGTTAAATTTTTATGTGACATATCTAAGAATCTTCTGCCTACTCCAAGGTTACAAAGATTTTCTCCTATATATTCTTCTAATTTTAGATTTTCCACTTAGGTTTATGGTCCACTTCAAGTTAATTTTTGTATGTGGTGGGGAATAAGAGTTGATACTCAGTTTTTCTATATATTATTCAGTTGTTTTACACCATTTGTTGAAAATTTCCCTTTCCCCATTGAATTGCTGACACCCTTATCAAAAACCTCCTATTACTATATGTATGTATATATTTCCAGACTCTCTATTTTATCTCAGTAATATATACATTAATCTTTTCGCCAATACTAAAACTGTCTTGATTACTATAACTTTATAATTAAAATCTTGAAACCAGGTAGAGAAAATTTTCCATCTTTGTTCATTTTAAAGTTAGCTTTGGATATCCTATATCCTTTGCATTGCCTTATGTATTTTATAATCAGCTTCTTGCTTTTTATAAAAGATTATGGGATTCTTGGCCGGGCACAGTGGCTCACGCCTGTAATCCTAGCACTCTGGGAGGCCGAGGTGGAAGGATTGCTCAAGGTCAGGAGTTCTAAACCAGCCTGAGCCAAGAGCGAGACCCCGTCTCTACTATAAATAGAAAGAAATTAATTGGCCAATGAAAAATATATAGAAAAAATTAGCCGGGCATGGTGGCGCATGCCTGTAGTCCCAGCTACTTGGGAGCCTGAGGCAGGAGGATTGCTTGAGCCCAGGAGTTTGAGGTTGCTGTGAGCTAGGCTGATGCCACAGCACTCACTCTAGCCTGGGCAACAGAGTGAGACTCTGTCTCAAAAAAAAAAAAAAAAAAAAAGATTATGGGATTCTAATTGAGAATATGTTGAAGCTATAGATCAATTTGGAGAGTTGTCATTTCAAAAATATTCAGTCTTTAAATCAATGAACACAGTACAGTTTTCCATGTAATAAGTCTTTCAAATTTCTCTTGGAAATAATTTGTAGTTCTCAGCGTAGACGACTTGGAAATACTTTATTAGATCTATTTCTAACTGTCTTGTTTTGTAGTACTATTATAAATGGAATTTCTTTTTAAATTTTTTATTTTCCAATTGTTTGCTGCTAGCATATAAGAATACAATTGATTTTTGTATAATAACCTGTATCCTGCAATCTTACTAAATTTACTTATTAATTTTATTATTTTGTAGATTTCCTGGGATTTTATAAACAATCATAACATCTGTAAATAGGGACAGTTTTATTTGTTCTTCTTTGATCTTTATGTTTTTTATTTATTTTTCTTGCCTTGTTGCAATGGCTAGTACCTCCAATACAATGTTGAATAGAAGTGAAAGCAGGCACACCATTGCCTTGTTCCTGATTTTAGGGAGAAAGCATTTAATCTTTCACCATTAAGTATGATGTTTGCTGTTGGATTTTTGTAAATGTTCTTTATCACTTTGAGGAAGTTTCTAGTTGCTCAGAGTTTTTATCATAAATGGGTGCTGAATTTTGTTAAATGCTTCTGCATTGATCAGATGGTTTTCCTCCTTTACTAAGACAGGTATAATTTTGTTTTGTTTTTAAACATGGGTCTCACTACGTTGCCCAGGCTGGTCTCAAACTCCTGGTCTCAAGCAATCCTCCCACCTCAGCCTCCCAAGTCACAGGGTTTATAGGCATGAGGCACTGTGCCCAGCTAAGACAGTGTAATTTTACAGAAGTGAGAGAAAGTGTGAAGTATTAGATCTCGCCACCATGGAAAGCTCCAGATATCTTGGAGAAGAGTGATGTAAGGATTAAAAAGAGTACAAACAAGCTTTGTAGTAGGTAGACCCAGACTTTGAGTCCCAGTTCTACATCTTATTATAAAGCAAGTTAACTTAACCACTTTGAACATCAGTCTTCACATCTGTAAGATGGAGGAAAAAATACTTAAAAGGTTGTGGTAAGGATTAAATTAGAAAAATACATGCATAGTGTGTAGCACATATAAATAATAGACACTGTTGCATCTGCTGCAGGATGTGAAACTCTGGAGGCATTGGTTCTTGGGAGATGAAGATAGAGAACCCATCTTTTGCAACAAGGCCATGAATCTAAAAACAATTCAATCATAGGTTAAAAAAGAATTCCTGATGACTAAATACATAGTCACCGAACGCCCCCATTTTGGACTTCCAATTCCATTTTAAAACTGTTTTTTAAAATTATCACAGCAGTTGGGTCATTCAATGCTTGGAATAGCCTACACTGGGAGTAGGATGGTTTAGCATATCTCAAAGTGTCATTACATAGAATCAGGGATATTAACAGTGTGACATGAATACAAGGTTCCCAAGGTCAAAAAAATGTGCAAACACTGGGTTAATCATAGTGTTAAAAATTCTTTTAAAGTCACAGGACTTTAAGAGACTAACATGCAATGTGAATCTCCATGAAGAAAAAAAAAAATATATATATATATATATATATATGGGCTGCAGAGCTTCCCAAACATATTTGACTTCAGGACACTTTTAGAATTTACTGTCTCTTTGATTGCAAGAAGGTATACTGTCAGAAAGCCTCACATAGTTCTTACTCATGTTTTAGTGACATCATATATCAGAAATTTTAATCCCCAAATCAAACATTTTTAGAAGAATTCAGGCATGCTCACTCCTTGCAGCCTTCCACAGAGCCCAGCTCTTAGTAAGCAATTAGTAAGTAGTGTTATATTATTGTTAGGTACTATTATCTCCATTCTCCAGATGAGGGAAAAATCTAAGAGAGAATGCTCACCACTTTATGCATTTCATCTGAATTAATCATCTCACCATCCCTGTGAGTTAGCTGTCATTGTCTCCATTTGACAGCAGTAGCAGGAACTTAAGTGACTTATTCAGGATCACATAGCCCGTGGGAGAACGAGAAAGGGCGGCACTAGGGTAGAAGTCGTTATAGTTGCCTCCATCTACCTGAGGTGAGCTGGTCACTGGGACACAAATGGACAGAGATGCAGGTGCAAGTTCCTCGCAGAGGACAGCACCGTGCAGGTGCAGGTGGCTCACCCCCAGCCAACCTGCCTTGCAGGTGAGGCTGTGGCGGGAAGAGAGAATGAACGTGTGGGTGTTACAGAACTTTGAGCTCCCTGGACAAAAGAGCTTTGTTTTCTGAAGACACCAGATATTGTCAGGAGTTGATTGTCACTCAGAACTGCAATTTTGGGCTCATAAACGTGACAGCGTTCATGTTTGTAAGGCTTTTTAGCCAGCCTTTGTTACCCTCACTGCTCACATCTGACTAGTACATTGAGGAAGGAATCAGGCAGAAGTCCCTCATCAGACATGCACTCCCTGCAGTCCTGCTTAGTTGGGAGCTGAACGCAAGGAAAGCTCAGCCTGAAAATCAGAAAATCACCGGTGGAAGAGAGTGAGGAAAAATGTTAACCTGACGTTCAAAGTTAACGTCTTTGAACTCGCCTTATGAACGAGTTGTTCATAAGGTGATTGCTCGATTGTATTAACTGGCAAGTAATTGCCAGAGTGTGGAGAGAAAAGACCTCATCGGAGGAAGCTTAAGTGTAATTTAGCCACGCACTGAGATGCAAAACAGACACTGTCCTTATACGTTTGGAAATCTGACTTCAAATGCACTTTGTGAGTGGAGGGGAGAACTCAGGTTTGCATTTATTTTGATGTCACTGAGCTCTGCCACATTATTCATTCCCAGGTGTAGATCCGAATGTGTTTTAACGTTGGGCAGGGTGAGGCGTGGGGAAGAATGGGCAGTGAGGTGTTAGCTTCCGGAACAAATGATACGTCTCTTTCTTAGCTGCAAAAACAGTCTGACAAACCATCAGGCAGCTTTCTTGGGTCCAGTGGTCCCTAAACAGAAACCACCTAAAGGAAGGGGATACAAGCAGAAATCGAAGTGAAAAATTAACCAGATTGTAGAAACACACAAGTAAAAGAAATGGCACCAAAAATCCAGGTCAGTACTTTTATCCTCTGTAGAGTCACAGGTTCACTTGGAAATCTGATGACAAACTGATACAAATGCACACAACTTTATATACATCTAAGGTGGTCACTGTTTCTCTGCAGCCCAACGAGGGACTTTCTGGGCATGGAAAGCCTAGATTAAGAAACCCCAATCTTGGCAGAAACCAGATTTAAACTGGCAAGTGGCATTATGATTCTCCTCCTTAGTTTTGAGATAATTAGCTGAGACAACTTTTAGAGCCATCTCTGGGACTGCTCCAAGAAATCATTTCACTTAATCATCTGAGGTAGTCTATTAAATATTGTCTGTTCTGAGAAATTGGCCTGCAACCTGCCAATACTTGTGACTTATTAGAATTGATGAAAGACACTCACCTACAGGATGAATTTGGATCCCATTAACCCTTCCCTGGTTGTAGTGCAAATATTGAACACGACGGCCTGGTGCAATGAGATGGGGTTTGCGGTGGGATCTCTGAACACCACCAACTATTGATTCCCAGAGAACTGTTTTTGTCCTTGGCAACACCTAGAGATAGGCTGGGTCTGTGCTGTGCTCCATTTGACAAGAGTTGTCTTCCCCACCAGACAGGTGGTGCTGGGGGTAGGGGAGGAGCAGGTGGGGTCCTGGGGACCTCAGGCTGCGGGGGAATGTTCAGGGACTCTCCACCCTGAACTGGAGCTGCTATTCCCCACCCCCACCCCAGGCTCAGATCAAACAGATGAGCTTGAACAATCCGCCCTAGGTCTTGGCTGCCTTTTGGGATATTCAAGGAGAGAAAGAAGACACCGACCAGCCAGCGAGTCTCTCTTCCTCAACCGGAGCAGGGAAGGCACGTCCTAAGCCCTCTAGGCACTGCCTGCTCACTCCAGAACACCCTCCGAGACATGTGCAGCTTGTCCTGACCCCAGCAGGTTGCCTCTGCTAGGACAATGGTATTTTTTGATCCAAGATGGGGGCTGGGGCACTGGCAGTCTGGTGTGAAATAGTGCATGCAGAGGGTCACAAGAGTTGGGGTGGGGCACGGTGTGGGAAGCTGAGGGTCCCCATAACCACACCTCAGAATGGCTCCCTTCCCGGAATGGTGCGAGCAGGCAGGGGTCACAGCATGTTTTGGAAGGCAGCAGTGCCCAAGATTGTTTTCAGGGCAGAGTGACCGGAGTCCTGCCACTCTGTGGCATACCTTCACTTATTAATAAGAAAACTTACAGTAAGTCAGATCGTATCACACACTAGAGTTTGACTCTAATCCACGTAAGTGTTTTGGGTGATATTTAAGAAAAACTAAAATCATTCTTAAAATTAAGAAAAATTATACTATGAACCTAATTTTGCTTCCTATCCTCTCTCTCTTACTCCCCCCACCACAATCCCCCATGAATTGGAAAAAGACTGAGTTCTTGCCTTGAGAACAAATCACCCCAACCTAGTTTGTACTGCAAGAGCCTTTGCTAGGAGCCACTGCTTTAAGGTTTTAAAAGAGAAGTGAAGGAAACACATACACACACACACAGGAGGGGAGAATGTTTGCATTGGTATTAACTGGATTAAATCTTAATATTGTCTAATTATAGCACTCATTTCCTTTCAGTCTGGCTTCTTGTTTCTCAAAAAATCAGTGTCTTATCCAGCTTTCCATTAAGCCTAACAATTTAAATCTGTTTCCAGTGGTCTGAATGAGAGTCTGGTGTGGACTCAGTGAAATTTCTTTCTATTCAGATGTTCTGAAAATATTTAAAATGAGAGTTTTTTTAAAAAAAAAGTATATTTATGCATGGCTCCCTAGCAATGAGAAGGTCACAGCTGAGGCGATTTTAGAAGGCCAGAGCCATCCTCTCACCATTGACCCTGCTTCCCTGGCTTCTCACTCTGCATCGAATGCTTCCAGTATGCTTGACTCAGAAGTATTTCCAGAAGGCAGTTAGGCACACTGGAAAGAGAACAGACCAGGCACTAAAGCAAACTTAGATTCAAATCTTATTTGTTCTATTGCTTATTTGCTGGTAACCTTAGAAATGTATTTAGTTTCTCTAAAACCTGTTTCTTTTCTATATAAATGTGTGTAACAATGTGATTTGAATCCTAAAATTGATGATATACGAAATTGAGGATATAAAACAGGAGGAATTTAATGCAGGGAATTGATTACACAGGTGATAAAGAAGGTTAGGAAGTCAACCAGGGGACAGGACGCTAATCCCAAGATCAGCAGCATCAGGGAGTCAACACTGCCTGAGGCTGGAGGGACAGAGGGAGGAGACATAATTCACCTAGGCCAGGCACCAAGGTCACCAGAAGGAAACTGCAGCCACAGCAGGAGCTGGGGTCATGTGAGAAAAGCAGCTGCTGCCAGAGAAGGCACCCAAGGCAGAAGGAGGGGAAGAAATAGTGTGCTTCCTCCTGCCCCCGCCCTCACCAAAGCCTCTGCTTCGCTGCACCCCACTGCTGGCCTGGCCTCCTACAGGGCCTGCTCCCTGTCACGCCAAGCAGAGGGGAGACTGGGAATGGTTCTATCGGCAAACAGGCCCCGGGCCCGGCACTGAAGACCAGAAGTCCTACAACCACCCAGGCATTGAAGCCTCTGACACCCTCTCTGGGACACAGTGGCCTCCTCCTTGCTGCCTGCAGACCTCAGGCACTGTACCCCTTCTAATATCTATGGCTGTCACTACCCTCTGTCTCTCTGTAAATGGACCCTGGGGTAAATAGTTCTGCACTCTCTTCCCAAGCACTTCTCCTCGAAGGCAAACTTACGGCCCCCATTCTAAAGCCACATGTTGGGTAAGGTGAAGGCCTGTGGGCTTCCCAGGATTCTCAGGGATAGTACTGCCAGTGGGCCTGGGTTGGGGGGCCCCAGCTCTGAGCACCACCTCGGAAAGGCCAGGATTCCAAGAACCATGGAAAATGGGCAACATCCACCCCTTGCTCTGGGTGTCCTGGACACCCCAGTTCCTTGCTCAAACACCTCTGAGAATGTTCACAGGCCCTGGCTGGCCTTTTCCCTCGTTGGTCCTTCTGAGAATGGAACCCTACAGAGTGTGCATCCTCAGACCCAAGGGGCGACCTTTGCCAGGGAGTGGGGAGGGAGGGGAAGGCTGGGGTGTCCACACACCTGCATGTCAAGCTCCTCATGGTGAGAGATGTCTGTGAGGGTGTGAAAAGAAGGAGGACAGCCTGTAGGCCAGGGCTGAGGACAGGGGCCAGCTCTCCCCATGCTGTGACATTATGAAGGCGTAATTGTTATAGGTATGGAACTATTGTATTTAGTATTTTTAACTTGATTGTAACTTTCACGTATTGGGGGCTGCCATTTGTACTCCAGCCCCAGCCCCCACAAATGTTAAGGATGGGCCTGGGCCAGGGTGGGCTGGTTCCTTAATAAGTGGAGGTTGGATAATGTATTGTACATTTCAAAATTGCTAAAAGAACAGATTTTAAGTGTTCTCACCACAAAAAAGATAAGTTGGTGAGGTGGTGGATATGTTAGTTTGATTTAATCTTTCTATGATGTGTATGTATATCAAAATGTCACAGCCAGGCGCGGTGGCTCTCACCTATAATCACCTATAAGCACTTAGGGAGGCTGAGGCAGGAAGACAGCTTGAGCTCAGGAGCTTGAGACCAACCTGAGCAAGAGCGAGGCCCTGTCTCCACAAAAATTAGAAAAAATTAGCTGGGCATGGTGGTGCGCACCTGTAGTCCCAGCTACTCGGGAGGCTGAGGCAGGAGGATTGCTTGAGCTCAGGAGTCTGAGGTTGCAGTAAGCTACGATGATGCCACTGCACTCTAGCCAGGGAGACAGAGGAAGACTCTGTCTCTAAATAATTAATTAATTAAATAAAATTTTTAAAGCAGCAATTGGGCCAGAGAGGGTGGGGCTTGGACAAAGAGGAAGAAGTTGGTGGCAGAGACCCACAGGGGCCCACAGGCCAGGGAGGGGGAATCTAGAGCCAAGCAGAGAAGCCAAATGCAGGAGTGCTTCACCCAGCACCCGTGGCCCTCTGGAGTGAACTCTTTTAGGCTTTGGGGGATGGCACAAACTTGGATTTTTTAAGCTAACATTTATTGAAAATGGCAGACTACACATATTTCATTTACTGTCACATGTAATCTTCCTATGAGGTGGTGATATGTTTATCTCCATTTCGAGGATAAGAAGACAGAGAAGGAGGTCAGGCCGCTCAGCCCGTGGGCAGCTCAGCAGATTCAAACGCAGGAGGTGAGCGAGGCTTGGCCAGGCTCTTAATCTTCACCTCGTCCCGCCTCCCACCCTGTGAACACGACGGACAGTAGCCGTGCGTCCAGGGCTTCTTCATGTTCTCGAAGGAATCCCCGCCCCTCAGACAGTGAGGGGCCACCAGTCTCCCAAATATCCGAGGACAGCTCTCACGTCCTCACCTAAGCCTTCTCTTTTCCTGGCTGAACATCCCTGTTTTTTCCACCTTTCCTCACAAGCTGGAGCGTCCAGATGCTTCACCACCCAGCTTGCCCTTTCGTGGGGTCGCCCTGCCCTGTCTCATCATCTCCTTTGAAGTAGGAGACCCATATCTGAAACCCCAAATTGAGTTGTCCGACCTGCCCCATGGGAGCAGAATCAGGAAGTCATTTCTGCCGTCACTCCTGCACAAACACAACAAAAGGCAGAAGTAGCCAGACCCATTCACAACCACTTGTTGGGCACTCGCTCTGTGGATGGGATCGCGTCTGCTCTCAAGGAGCACACGGAGGGGAATTGGTCATTTTCACAAAATGTGGCGAGTGCCACGAGGAAGCACAGAGCAGTAAGTGTTCCGTGACATCACGGAAGGCTCCACCCAGGCGGGGCCGCAGAGCTGGATCTTAAAGAGTGGGTGAGCACCCAGCGGGCGAGCATGGGAGAAGGTGGGACGGTGGGCACGGACATGGCACCTTCCCGATCCTGTCACGAGACTGGTAGTCAGCTCACATCTGGAGGACCTTGAACATGATGCTAAGGAGGGATTGGGAGTCCTGAAGGCAGAGAGGGGCCATGAGCCACTTTCCATGGCTGGATTTCTATGAACTCATATTGACCCTTTAGTCAGCTAAAATCCTGAAGCTGTGTCATTCATTTGTTAAACCAAAGTCCAGAACCTTCCATTTATTCCACTTAAATTCCATCCTATTAGATCCTGCCCATAATTTCAGTCTGTCTGCATCCTATTTCTGGCATCCAAATTGTTACCATCTCCCAGCGCCACATCATCTGCCCTTTATGTTACTGATTAAAAATGTCCAAAAACAGGGCTCGGGACAGAGAGAGCCCTGTGGCCCACTACTAAAGACTGGTCTGAGTTACCACCAATTAGCATTTCCCAGGTGTATGTATTCAATCAGTTGTGAGTTCTTCTAACCAAAAGCACCTCTAGTTCACACTTTCCCAATTTTGTCGACAAGGAAGTCATAAGAGACATTATCAACTGTCTTGCCAGAATCCAGATAAACCACATCATCTACATCTCCCTGATCTACCAGCCCTGCAACCCCATTAGAGAAGGAAATGAGGTGAGACCGGCATGACTGGTTTCCAGTGGACCCCTGCAGCTCTTCAGCGATCTGCGTTCCTATTTCTAAGGGGGTCCCCTTCACAATGGTAGGTTTATAGTTTTGTAGATCCAAAGTGTTCTCCCTTTTGAAAACTGGGACTTTTGCCCATCCCATCATTTGGCACTGTCTCATATGTAAACTCTGGCTTGTGAAAGACTAAAATCAGCCACTGAGCAATCTGACCTGCCGCTGTGTAGGTGCCCTGGCGATGGCTGGGGAGTCACTGGTCAGGGTGAGGTGACAGACGCCCCTTCCAATGCTGTCTTGTTCCTTACACGTCTTCTCACCAGTCTTGGGCTTCAATTCCAACTCGCAGGGTTATTTTTCCCTTTCCAGACTGAAGATCATTCTTGAAAGGGAAAAGGGAAACAGAAGTTTGGCATTTTGTCATAATCTCTTTAGCGTTTTGTATCGCATGCTAAAGAGTTTGAACTTGATTTGGTAAGTAGAGAAGTCAATGAAGATTTTTGTAAAAAGGAGTGATGTGATTTTTTTTTTAAAGTTTTGACTGTTCCACATCATTAGTGTGGTGTTCTTGTCATCAGCATCTAACGCTAGCAGTCGCCTATAAGCATGACAGGCAGTGCCAAGTATCCGAGCCAGGGTGATCGTTTCATCTTTACCGTGAGGCAGGAAGGGGAAGCAGCTATGAGCAGAATTTGGAGTCTGAGACACCTGGGTTTCATCCCAGTTCCATCGCTCAGAGGCAGGGGGAACTTAAACAAGTACCTTCTCAGTCTCCTTATCTACAAAATGAGAACAGTAATTGTATCCATCTCATGGGTGGGTGTGACGATGGAGATGATTAATGTCAAGTGCCTGGCACCACAGACAAAATGCTCAAGAAATGGTCTTTCATTCACATCCTCCATCCTTAGGTGCTGCGACTACACAGCAGTCACCGTGCAGCTCCCCCAGACCAAGGGGCACATCCCTGCAGCAGCCGGGGAGAGTGTGGCCCTGGTTAGATGTGGGCTCTGAGCTGACATCTGCAGCAGACCCACCAATGTCCCAACCCCTGAGTGACCTGCAGGGAGGCTGGCACTGAATTCCTAGAGTCTGATCTCCTGTTTCACCCTAATTAGTTCCACCTGGGTGTGTGTTCTCTCAGGAGTTGCAGGGTTAATAGCTGGAAGAACCGGTTTTAAAATGCACCCTCAGGAGTAGGTCTGGGTGATTCTGCAGAGGAGCCTGGGAGCCTGGATGGGAGGCGCCAGCCCCAAAATGGCATGTGTCCCAAGGCCCCAGCCCGGGGCACCTGCAGCTTCCTGCACGTGTGGCCGGTCACTCCCTCACAGCAAGTGCCTCCTCCCACCCAGCCGTTGGCATGCAGAGAAGGAAAATGCAATATGCCTAGGGAGTGTGGTTAGGGAGGCACCACCATGCCTCCATCCTACTGCCATTCTAGCTGCTCTTAGGTCCGGCTTGCACAGCCGAGCAAAATGGCTTCGTTTAATGCATGGCTGCATGTGCTACTCTGCCCTCTGACCAAGAAAAGGTCAGTTCAGGCCGTCAGCTTCTTTTGGCCAGAAGTAACCACATTTTCACTGAACACATTGCCACCCAGATGCCCAGTTCTGAAATTGTAACATGAATTTCCCCATGCATACACACTTCCATCCTATCAAGAATCCCTGAGCCACCCAAACACTGACTTAGCACGTGGGACAAAATGCTAAGGGCTTCCATGGGATGACTGTATACCTATGATGCAGCTACTATTACTGTCCCCATTTTACAGACGAGAAAACTGAGGCACTTGAGCAATCAGGTACCTTGTCCAAGATCATACAGCTAAGTAAGTGGTAGAGATGGGATTTGAACTCCTGGAAACTTGCTCAGCACTGTGTTCTATTTCCTCTCTTGTGATAGAAAGGTAGGGACTCAGAGACCTGGCAGGGACAACCACCAGCCATGGGGCTCCAATTCACTTCCTCTGGAGGCCACCTCCATGTAAAAATAAGCCCACACTCTCTAGTGATCACGTGAATCTGGGCTTCGAGGACCTCTGGAACAGGGTGGAGGCAGAGCAGAGCCTCCCCGTCCCTCCAGCCCATCCCCCACCACAGACACCCAGACACACGCACCTTCCACTCCTTCCCTCGGTCCAGGCTGCAGCCACAGCTCTTAGCCACTGGAGCCTTAACTCTATTTAAAAAATTTTTTCATACGGTGAAAATACCTAAAATTTATCATCTTAACCATTTTTAACTGTACAGTTCCATTTCTCCCTCCCTGTTGCCCATGGTAAAAACCATTCTACTTTCTGTTTTTATGACTCTGACTACTTTTGACCCCTCATCTATATGGAATTCTGCAGTATTTGTCTCTTTGTGACTGGCTTGTTAAACTTAGCATAATGTCCTCAAAGTTCGTCCACGTGGCAGCATGTGACAGGATTCCTTCCTTTTTTTAGGCTGAATAATATTCCATTTATGTGTCTGGCACACTTTGTCCATTCACCCAGCCACAGACAGTTGGGCTGCTTCCACCTCTTGGCTATTCTGAACAATGCTGTTATGAACGTGAATGTGCAACTGTCTCTCAAGACACTGCTTTCAATTATTTTGGATATATATCCAGAAGCAGGATTGCTGGACCATACGGTAGTTCTATTCTTAATTTTTTGAGAAAACTCTATACCGTTTTCATAGCAGTTGCACCGTTTTACAATCAAAACTAGCAGTATACAAGGGTTCTAATTTTTCCACATCCTCACCAACACTTACTTTTTTTTCTTTTTTTCTTTTTTCTTTTTGACAGTGGCCACCCTATTGGGTACAAGGTGTGGACCCTTAACTCTCGAGCACGGCATAGACTTACTGGAGCCTGGCACCGTCCAATGTCAGGACTGAGACTCACACGTGGCAGCCAGCATTCCGGGTACATTCTCCTCACGGCCAAAGAAGCCAAGTGGTCCTTGCTTACAGACTGAAAACCATGGGAGTGGTACAGCTTACTCTTAGAGAATCCCTGGGAAACTTCCATGTGCTCAGCAGAACCCTTCCTGGGTGAGCAGTGTTTTCCATGGGTGGTAACCTGTAGACATTAATGGTGGCAGAATGTAAGCTCCACGAGGGTAGAGACACAGTTACCTTTTTCCCAGCATGTGGCACATAGTAAGTGCTCAAGTATTTATTGACTTAACAAACGCAGGCTTGAACAGCTCCATGGCCTGTGGAAAGCAATCCCTCCAAGCTTTTTACAGATTGCTGGTTCCCATATTTGGTGGCTTTGGGGACTCTTTTCCATGAGAGCCCCAGCTGTCATTTCCCCCTTACCCCACTAGAGCATTATATGTCTGGCATCCAGCCACCATCCCGTTCCTGTCACTCCTCTCTCTTGAGAATGAAGCTGGATTTTGTCATTCTGACTAGGCTGACACGGAGAGTGTTTTAAAAGTTTGAGACTGATGCCTTAGAGGAAGGTTCTGGCAGGGAGTGATAAATTTTGGACTTTGCTTTAGAAAAAAAAAATGTATATCTCTCCTTGCTCTCACAAGGGAGATTTTTAAGGATCTCAGCACTTTTTTTGTGCGAACAGTGCGATCTAGCAAACTCCACCTCCAGGCACGGAGACCAAGTTAGGAATGACAACGAAACTCATTTCCTCTAGTGTTGTATGAGGAGTAGGAAACAACTTCGAGGAGAGTTTGTGCCAGCCTGATGCCACACTTTGATGTCACGGTCAGTAAACTCTTGTGGAGATGGTACTTGCTGTGTGCCTGGCCCTGCTCTGAGTGCTTCGCATATACTAGTTTATTTAACCCTCCCATCAGTCTTGAGGAAGGTGGATTAACATCATACCCATTGTACAGGGGGAAAACCAAACTACTGAGAAGTCAAGTCACCTGCCTGTGGTCACACAGCCAGCTGGGATTTGAATCCAAGCACGTGGTTCCAGAGTCTGGGCTCTTAATGGCAAACTATGCTAACTCTCTTCAGTCATTGATCAATTCGTTTATTTTTATTTTTATTCTTTTTTGAAATGGGGTCCCACTCTGTCAATGAGGCCAGAGTACAGGGACATGATCATAGCTCACTGCAGCCTCGAACTCCTGGGCTCATGAGACTGTCCCACCTCAGCCTCCTGAGTAGCTGGGACTATAGGCTTGAGCCACCACACTTGGCTCAATTCATATATTAATTCAACAACCATACATAGAGAGCCTACTGCGTGGCAGGCACCACCCCCATCAGTGAACAAAACACAAGCTCACCCTCCAAAAGCTTTCAGTCTAACAAGGACACTAATTCCATGACAGGACGTGTCTTGTCTGTGTGAGTAGCACAGGGTGAGTGGGAACACAGACCCACAAACTGTCAAGCCAAATTCAAATTCACTTAGTGACATAGAGAGTCCTAACAAACTCCTTCTAAGGAGCCAAAATTTAATCTTCTTCTTCGAGCAAAAGAGCTCTCAGTGAAGGTGTGTTTTAATGGTGACCTGGCTTCAGGAAGAGGTTTAGGAACATCTGAACTGTTAGGGGGCTATGGATACCACTGTAGCGCACTGGCCCCACCTCCAGCCCAAGAATCAAGGAAAGCCAAGATTTCCTCATGAAAATGCCAAATGAAATCACGAGTAATACCAACAAATATTAATATCAGCCAGATTCCTGTACTGGAGTAGAACCAAAGGAGTTTCTAGGCTTGCCCCTGGCTTCTTTGGGGAGCCTAACCAAATAGCAGTTTCTCATCAACTCAGATAATCCATGGGATGTTTAAGTGTGTGCAAACTTAAAAATCAGAATGCCAAAAATCCCTGCCCCGCCCATAGACATCAAACTTCCTCAGCAGGGGAGAGGTGGAACTTTTCTGTGTCTCCCTGCTGAAGGTGCAGCAGGGCAGTTGAGAGCACTGTCCTGGGTTTAATGGCTCCGTGGCTCATACATGCAAATCACTTTCTATCCTTTAGTCTTCACATCTGTAAAATGGGTCTAAAAACTAATAACTATATCTTCTGCAAGAAGGAAAGGAGAGAGCTGTGTAGAGTACCTCGTGCACGAATGGCCAGAGAAATGCATGGGAAGTGTTAGCTATTGCTATGTGCAGCAGTGTTACAGTACCTTATCATACGATACATTCATTATCTGCAAATGACTTTGTTGATTTTGAAATTCACTATATTTAAATCAATGTGCTATGAGCATTTTTGTGAGAGCATTTTTTTGACATCAAAATTTAAAGCCATTATCCTTATCAGATATATGGCAAGGCTGTGGCCTTTTTTTTTTTTTTTTTTTTTTTTTTGGTTTTCGGTGAGGTAGAAACAGGAGGGAGCAGGACCCTCCAGTTCCAGCTCAAGGTATGTTCAGGAGCCTAAACTTAGTCCCTACACCCCTGGCCTCAGCCCATTTCATATGTTCAGAATTGGAGTGCTTTGCCCACCCCACTCTGCATGGCTTTCCGTCCATCATAGGTGGGCTTGCCCAGAAAGCAGATTTAGGGTGCAAGTGATTGGGGAAGTATTCCTAGAGGGCCAGAGCAGGAGTGGGAGCAGAACAGGAAGGGGAGGAAGCCAGGCGAGGGTAGATGGCAGCCCAGGTCTCCCAGTCCCTGCAAGGGGGCCCGGGTGGGTGCACCTGGGTGGGCCCTGCCGGAGGGGAGGGGAACCCTGGGAGAAGGAGTGGCTCTGCTCCTTGTCATTCCCAGGGACCTGCCTGGGGGAAGTTGTGCTTCCCATTGCCACAGTTCTAGGTCATCTAGGTCACTCCCATGTCGAGCATTAACAGTAACCAGGCCATTGTAGCAACCACAGCCATGGTGACCAGGGTCTCAGACTCATCAAGGATGAGGGCTGGGCCACCCGATCAGGAAACAGCCAGCAGAAGAGCCAGCCGGCGGGTGGGGAGGGGACAGGAAGGCTGTGATGAATATCGGTTTTGCCTCCAGACTCGCTGTGGCAGGTGAGGACCATAAACCATCCAACAACCCTCCCCTTGTACCGTTCCGCTGTACATTGTGGTCCGTCACCACGATGACCCTCTGTGCTAGGAAGGAGTGAACTTGAATGTGAGATGCAAGGGGACCATGTCCGTGCTCCATCCACGCCCTCTCGGATCCCTTCTTGAGGTTTCTGTGCCCCCGGCTTCAGTGTGTTTGCACGCAGCCCCACCCTGGATACCAGGGGTCTCAGGTCAGGTTCCCCCAGAGCAGACCCCTACATGGGGACTTGTGTGATGTGACAGAAAGCCACCAGTGAGGGAGCGGAGGAGCAGGGCAGGGCAGGATCCCAGGCCAGCATTCCCAGAGGGCAGCCCCAGCCTGATCCCACAGGGGGGACTCGGGTGGAAGTCGGGCTCCTTGCCCCCAGGGCTGTCTGCCAAAAAGAACCACAGTGCTGGCTTTGAAAATGGAAGCATACCGAAACCTGGGGTGCACAAAAAATGGTAAATTGGGGGGTGGCGGGCATATAGGACTGGAATTTTCTGCTACAAGCTTTACCACAAAAATGGTTTGCAGTTGCTTTTTTCCCAGTAAGGATGAATTTGGGTCAAAAACATGGAACCGAGAGGGGTTCCTGTTGGCAAGCCTGTGTCAACAGGAGTGGAAGTGCGAGTGCCCGTGCTCAGCACCGAGAGCCCAGCCTGGCCCCTAAGGACAGGGAGGAGGAGGGGAGTGAGGAGGAGGAGGGACGCACAGCCTAGCCCTGCCCTTCCCTCAGGTCCCCTCCAACCGGAGACAGGAAAAGCCACCGGTGGACTTTTAAACCACAGCCTAGTGAGCTCCAGGCAGTCTGTTATTACAGGGCAACAGGAAGTACGTGCCCCAGGAGATCAGGGACTGGAGAGGTCACTCTGAACCCAAGAGATGAAAAAACAAATAAAAAATAGAAAATTGGCATTGACAAGTTCAAGACACAAATTATTTCTTCAAATTACACTTCCTTAAGTTTTGCTTGGGCTTGGGATTGTGTTCAAGCCGGGCAGATTTCCAAGGGTCAAAAGCTATTTGGAGAGCAAGGACATTCGTCCATTCACGGCTCCTGCCTCTCAGTCCCGCTGCCGAGCGCCGCGCTGTGAGCTCAAGTTGTGCCTGCCGTGGGACTGGTGAAAAATAGACACCCGCCCTGCCCTGGTCGGGTTTATGCTTTAGTAGGGAGACAATCATTGAATAAACAAGCACGCACGCAAATACAGAAATGCAAATTGCGGTGGATGTCTAGGAGGGAAGGCGGGAATGCTATGAGAGAGAACAGCGGGGTAAACTGCATGTTAAGCTGATTTGTCAGGAAAGCTCTCTCTGCAGAAGTGGTGTGTAAACTGAGGCCTGAAGCATGAGTCGGATTAAATGGCGGGGGAAGGAGGTGGGGCTGGAGGGGCCTGCCTAGGCAGAGAGACCAGCCTGAGCTAAGTCTGGAGGTGGGGAGAGAGGCAGCCCCGAGCATCCAAAGCATCTCTCACCCCCTGAGCTGAGCAAAACCGTCGGCTTGCGTCTGTCTGTGCGCAGTGCACGTGGAGTTCTAGCGGGGGAATGGGGCCCTGGAGTGGTGGCATAAATTAGCCCAAAAAACTATTTAAATTAGTCGGAAATAATTGCCCTTTTGATGAAAGGTAAGGCCAAGCCGTCTTGGCCGCGGTAGGCAGCGGGTGGCTGCGCGGCTGCTGGAGTCTGAGTCCAGACACAGATGAGCGGAAAGAGGCTCTTTGAAGAAATAAGACAATTTAATCTTTGGAGAGAGACAAGGGGCTTAGCGCCACAGTTAAGCTTTGGTTTTGTGTAGAAGCTGCGGACCAGAGAGAAGCCAGAGCAGGAACAGAGGTGTGAAACGTACTGAGATGAGAAGGAAAATCTCCTTGTTTTTCTACGACAAAAAATATTTGCCGAGCCTTCTGATAGGTAAGATTGAGTGAAACAGGCCAGGTCCCGCCCTCATGAAGTGAGGCCCGTGGCGTGGGGGTGCCAGGCCTTGACTCCGTCTCGGGACAGCTTCTCTGAGAAAGCGGTATTGAAAGGAGCAGCAAAGTGAGCCAGGCCAAGGGGGTGGTGCGGGGCAGGGTGAGAACGTGCTGACATTGGGAAGGGCACAAGCAAAGGCCCTGCGGTGGGGACAGCTGCAGAACTAGAAGGCACCTGGTGCCTGGGGCAGTGGGAACATACGAGCAAGGAGAAATCATTAAAAGGTGTAGGGAAGGAATTAGACTTGGATTCTGAAGATTTGTCCTTTTCCTTCATGGAAGGTGGCCTGAGGGGACAAGAGAGCGAGAGGGGAGACTGGTCAGGGAGCTCTCACAATGGACCGGGTGAGAGTTCATGGTGGCCTGCACCAGAATGGTAGCAATGGGGCTGGAGAGACTAGGAGAGGCTTGAGACGTAATTGGGCAGGAAATTGTGACAGACTGAATGTGGGGGACGCGAGGGATGAGGGCGAGAGAGGTGTCAAGGTTTGGGGCTCACGGAATTAGAGGGATGCTGGGACCATTCATCAAGTTAGGGAACACTGGAGAGGATCCGGGTCTGGAATGGAGAATACTAATTTTGTTTTAGACACTTTGGACAGACTGAGTTTAAGACGTACTTATACGTCCAAGTGAAAGCAGCTGGGTGGATAGGGCTCAATCTCACAGGAGTCGTCCAGACTGGAAACATCAGCCTGGGAGTCATGGCTATATGAGGGTTTTGATGCTGTGGGTCTGGATGAGGCCACACAGGGAGAGCATGAAAGTATGCATGTGTGTAAGGACGTGGTGGATGCTGTACAGAGACGCCATTGGTCAAATTAGGTTGGAAAGCAATGAATAAACCATACTTCCACTGGTTTCTTCACTGCAGGACTTCTCAGGGCCTTTCAAAGGCTACTGAGTGTTTATACTTCCAGAGGGAAAAAAAGAATACGGAGCACTGGGAATCTCCAAAAGCAGAAAAGTAATCAGAGATTCCTAAGCTTTTTTGACCACACAATCCTTCTATCACGGGGTGTCTTACTACACTAGACAAATATTTCTGACAGTAAAATGTGGTAGCCAGAGCTCTGTTTTTTCCTTTGAGGATAAAGCTAAGAGCAACACTTCACATTCGAACAGTGCATTGCACTTAACCAAGTGCTTTCATATCGCTCCTCACTCAACTCCCAAAACAAACCTGCAGTGGTGGTCTTTGTACCCCCCCATTCGTGGACAAAGCTCAGATACGTTGAGTGGCATGCCCGATGCCCAGTGTCTCCTAGCTAGTCAAGGCACAGACCTGGAACTAAAGCCAGGGACAACCAGGTCACCAACTCCAAAAATCATGTTAAGTTTTATGACCTTGACTGCTCCCAGATGCACACAGATGGTCTTTAACAGTGTTATTAATTTAATAG
>CAUYMX010017512.1:0-33354 GCA_963573855.1 Lepilemur septentrionalis | reverse complement strand
GCCACCATGCCCAGCTAATTTTTTCTATATATTTTAGTTGGCCAATTAATTTCTTTCTATTTGTAGTAGAGACGGGGTCTCGCTCTTGCTCAGGCTGGTCTTGAACTCCTGAACGCAAACGATCCGCCCGCCTCGGCCTTCCAGAGTGCTAGGATTGCAGGCGTGAGCCACCGCGCCCGGCCACAACTCTCTTTTTCTAAAGCCAGCAAAGTCTATCACAATTTCTGAAACTTGTGGACTGACTTTCCTGTGGGCTTGTAGCGTTGGGTGCCACCTTAATAGTCCTAAAGAAACAACAGAAGAGCGATCTAATCCATCTCATTTCTCAATTAACTGCCTCTACCCTCTCTATATCCACCTTCATCCTATTTCACTGTATATGCCAGGAATCTTTCTTCTCACCCCATTCCTTTTTTGACCAGATTCCCTCTGCAAGTGTTCTACTAGGGCCACAGCCTCCTCAATGCTCTGTGGATGGTGTTTCTGCATCTGGGTCTGTGTTTCCCTGGGGAGAATAGTCAGGAACTGCTCTAGCACCAGCAGTTCTAATATCTGCTCTTTTGAGTGGATCTCTGGCCTCAGCCAAAGACGGCATAATTCTTGAAGTTGACTGACAGCCTCACGGGGTCCAGCTGCTTCATGATAGTGGAAATTCCGGAAGTGCCAGCAAGGTCTCTTGAGATCAAGACTGTCTGTATGTGTAGATGTTTTACTCTGACTGGAGCTCTCTCTCACAGGCCCCTTGGTCTCCCACAGAGCCTTGATCTCAGGGTCCAAATACTCAGCCACCTTCAGATCCACCATCATCATTTTGCTCTAGGATGTTTTGCTCCTGTGTCAGACATCCAACTGGTGCCACCTTTAACACCTGAGGTCCTGTCTGGTCTGGTACAAAATAAATAAGAGGATCTTCTTCCTAAAGACATTGGGGGCAAAAAAAGGGTACATGTCAGTAAGAAAGTCATATGAACCTTATTATTACTTGCTACTTGCTAGAGAAAAATGAACAGAAAAGGTCCTGTCCGTCCCTTCCCTTCAAAATCAACTACCAAGCTCTTTGTTTCTCTTCTCTTCTATCATTCAACTGAAGCACAGCAGAGCTCAGAGAAGACAAATGCCTTTAAAAAAAAAAAATCAGGAAAGGTTGGTAGGTAAGAAAACCGGCACCCACTGGCTGAAAGGAGCTTTGGGGATTACCCAAAGATTTCATTGCTGTGCCTCCTATTCGACCATCCCCATAAGGGAAGAGTAGGAGAAAATAAGATTAGAAAAACATTTTGAGTTTCTTTTAAAGTTTAATAGATCACTCCAGTCTCTGTCTTTAGTAAGGGGGTACAACTTCTATGACTCTTCATCCTCTTGTGAAGATGGAAGGCTTCACTTCAAAAAAAAACTCGATATTATCTTTTCCACGGTATGAATACCGGCATGAGACCTGAGACAGTGAGTCCAAAGTACAGTAGTCCTCCTTATCCAAGGGGCATATGTGCCAAGATGTTTGGCAGATGCCTAAAACCTCAAATAGCAGACCACACATACACTGTTTTTTCCATGTATACAAACCTACAATAAGGATTTATTTATAAATTAGGCACAGCAAGAGATTACCAACACCCATAAAACAAAAAACATACTGTAATAAAAGTTATTTAAAACTTATGGATTATTTCTGAAATTTTGCATTTAACATTTTTGGACAGTGGTTAGGCATAGATAACTGAAACGACTGGTTGGGGAGATCTACGACAGAAGGAAGGTCATTTGGGGGAAAATAGCCTATTCTTCTCAGAAAGTGTCTCTCAATTAAGCAACAAGATGCTCATCACTCTTCTTTGCAAGACATACAAAGGGCACTATGCAGATGATTTACGCAAAATTTCTGTTTACTTGACCTTGAAAAAATTACAGCTGGGCTTTGTTTACAAAAACATCAAGTTGTTAAAAGGAAACAATGAGAGTTGGTGACGACTAAGGTGACCCTTTTGCCTAGACTCTGTATTTCTTCAAGGGCCATTAAGACCTTGAGTGGGGCTGAGGAGAGCCTGTGCGCCTCACTTTCCCTGAGGTGACCCAGAAACAGCACCGAGATGCTACCCAAGATGCCACCAGCATTCAGAGAAAGGCTGGCTCTGTGCTGTCTGCCGCAGCTCGGGGGCACGGGGCAGTTCCTACGTTTCTGCATCAGCAGAAGCCTCTAGTTCTGAGGCAGAACTGACCCGTCCGCCTGCAGTAACACAGCCACGGACGCGCCAGCGGGAGCGGGACACTGCTGCCCGCCCCCGACCGGATTCGCCAACGCCTGGGGTCGCGACAGGCGCGCCCGCGGGCACGGGCCAGGCGCGCAGGGTCCGCGCGAGCTCCAGCCGCCGCCCTGCGCCGGAGCTGCGCGAAGGGAGCGAGAACGGCCTGCCCACGGAAAATGGCTGCCTCCCCGCCTCCCCCGCTCTTCTGGAAACGGCCGCTACCGCTCAGGTGACTCCGGAGCCGAACCGAAGGGGAAGCAGCTTCTCGGTTATTACCTCGCACAGGTCGGCGTCCGTGGAGGCCCCTCGCAGCTCTCTCAGCTCAAATGCAAGCCGCCCCCGCCACTCTGAGGGGCGCGGCTGTCCGCCCCGCACCGCTCGGCGCGCTGCCAGCAAGCGTTCGGGACGGAGGCCTGGCACCACCGGCGTCAACGCAAACCCTCTCCGCCCCTGGGGACTGGAGCCCGACCCGCCGCGCCTCGGTCGCGGTTGACAGCCCGCGCGCGGACCGGAAGCGGAAGTGACGCGTTTCCGAGGGCTTAGCGCAGCCCCGCACCGCGGACGCCCGCCCCCAGCGGAGGAGCCGGTCCGGCCGCGGCGGCGAGGGCTGGTGCCTTCATCCCTCCCTCCATGGGGAACCTGCCGCGAGCCCGGCACAGCCCCGGAGGCGTGGAGGAGTTAACGCTACCGAGTCTTCGGGCCGCCGAAGCCTAGAAGGCTCCGCATCGGCTCGTCGCGTGGGTGTCGCCGTGTCGTGCCCCCACTGTGGGAGGCGTCGCGCGTCCACATCTTTCCTGCGCGACTTTCGGGGGCCGGCCGGCGGCGTCTGGTCACCGGGAGCCTCGCCCGGTAAGGGTCGCCGCCCCGGGTGTCGAGGGGCCGCCTCCCCACTGTGCGCGCCGCTCTCGGCCTTCCTGCGGCCCAGCCGGCCGAGCTTGAGCTGCCTGCGCTGGGTTCGTCGCAGCCTCCTTGAGGAAGAGGCACTTTTGTCCCTGTCAGGCCATTCGCTAGATCAGGAACAATGGCCCCTGAGGGTTTTGCACCGTTTCTGTGTCGTCTGGCGCATTTCTCACAGCTATTATGTTTATTTTTCTTCTGTATGTTTTAACGTGTGAAATAGGTTCCATTTAGATTGCTCCTTGACAGAGAAATTGAGACCTAAGAAGTGACTTGCTCGGAGTCACATAGTCCATCTACCAGTGGCAGCTGCTAAACTGCAATGCAGCTCTCTTGTCATATCGGCTGCTTTTTCCACTACCGTATGCTCCCTTGGAAGACGGGAATCTTGTTTTCATCTTGTATCTCGTGCAATGTCTAGCATAGTCACTTGGGTAAAATAGGCATTCCATAAGTATTTATTGATTCATATTTATAAGAATCTGAGTATTTTGGCTTGTCAGTGATCTCTGGATTATTCATTTCTTTGTAACGTTAGCCTATACCAGTCAAGGATTATGAAGTCTACTATGTATAGCCAGTGCTACGGAGTTGAATAAGACATCTTTGTTCTTAAGCAATCTAATAAAAGGACTGAAGCAGTTTCCTGAATATCTGTGACACAAGGTAGTAATAAGACATCAGCTGAACACTGTGAGAACTCCAAGGAATAAAAGTTGATTTTGAGTCGGGGAAAATTATAAAAGACCTTGAGGAATTTTGCCCACAGCAGGGAGTGGGAATACATTCCGGACACATGGAAGGGTAAGAGCAAAGGCTTGAAAGCCAGAAAGATCTGTAGTACGTTTTTGCTGAGTTGAGCTACATTTAAAGGAAGAGTTTAAAAAATTAGAAAATAAGTTTATGTGGCCCTTACACTGGAGTCCTTGAATGGCAATGAGAAGATTACATTTAAGAAAGTAAATCTTGGAGCACCGTTGAGGGGTTTTGATGGGACTTCTTTCTAGGGCAGTTCATCTGAGGTAAGTTTAAGGTAAGAAGCAAGATCAGAGGCCATTACCAAGCCATTATGCTATTTTTGCTTTTGGATAGATGGTAATGTACTTCTCCAAGGCACAAATCTTGATCCTTTCTAAGTAAGAGAAAGAGACTAAAAAGAGACAATAGTAAAAAACATCTGCGTAAGTCACTTGCATATTTGTTGCAGGTTCATTAGAATCATGATTTCCTTAGACTCTCAGGTTGAGACTTAATTTCTTCAAAAGTAATTATTGTTCCCAGTCTCTCAGAACTAATGGACAGTAATGCCCTTGACATTGTCATTATCTGGCCCAATGCTGAGCATATAATTAGAATTAATTAAGTTGAATAAATGAAGTCCGGCCAGCAATGCCCTTGGATGTCACTGACAGACCTAATTCGTAACATAGGTAGGGAGTTGGCTGAAGGGAGAAGTAGGAAAAGAGACCCTGTGGAAAGAAGAGGACGCAAGGCACACGTTGTGAGTAGGGAAGGGGGCCACTGATGATTTTCATTGTGTGTGGTTTGGTGCCAGAGTTGCACATTCTTCCTTTGGAGCCCACAAATGTTCCCTGAGTCTTTCCTTTTGATTCATCTCCCCACTTGGGCACTATTTCAGAAATGATGAATGTACAGCTGAGAAACAAGGAGAGCAAATACACCGAGTTAATTCTGAGAGACCCACACAATTATACAATGCACTGAATATTTTTGCTGGGTGACTGGCTGGAGTTAATGGTGCTATTACTGGCTTAAAAATACTCTTTTTTTCTTTTTCCATTCATAATAGTTACCTTTAATAATTGCCTTAATTAAGACTGCCTCTTTTATAAAGTTGCTTGGTCTTAGCCTGTCACTGACTCTATCCCTTAATTACTACCATATTCTTTCATGATCTTCTCAGTGCCCCATAACCCAAAGCTGCCATTTCTTGCAATAAAGGTTAGAGGAAAACCAATGGTTGTGACTCTTCTGGGTTCTTAGATGAGAGACTTGACAATATTCTATGTATTAAAAGTTGGGGAATGAATGGGGCTGTCAGGCTTTGCCCTAAAGGAGAGGAAGAATAACTGAGATAACAATCGTTTTCCTCATTTCTCTGACATACTTTTCTTTCTTCATAGCACCTGGAATGGATAAAAGTGGCAGTTTTTATTTCTTCCCATGAGATTGTGTATCTGGTATGAGAACCATGAAATTAATGGAGACTAGGACATTTCTAAGGACCTGGAATGGCTTTGAGCAGCACCCGGAGGACCTCAAAAGAATATTTGAGAACACAGAGCAATGGAAGAGTTTTCTAACAGAAGGATTTATGGGAAAGAATTGATCAGCAACAGCAGTAGAGAAACCTTTTAGATTTCTTCAGGCTGTGAAAAGTTGAGTCTTGGTTCAAATTAAGTAAAATATCCACTGAAGAGAAATAAAAGTTCAAATATAAAAAGTATGTTACTGAACTCCCTAAAATAAATTTAGGAAAACAAATGAAAGGACAGATATTTTAAATTTTGAAAGTATGGTAAAATATTTGTAAAACTTTGGGGCTCATCTCTAAGAACTGCCATGATTCTGAAACTTGATAATATTTCAAATAGAGAATAGTTTCAGTGAAAAATAACACTCAAGAATACATCACATGTACTCAAGGAAGAAGATCTAAGAGTGGAAAAATGCCACTAACAAATATGTATGTACTTAGAAATTACCTTAGCAAATACAAGAGACACTCAGGTTAAAGCTTAGTCTGTGAAAATGCTATAGTGAATGCAGTAAAAGTTGGATTTCATTCATATGTACAACAGAAACTACTTTCTTCTTCACTTCAAGATTCTGTATGACTGTTCTCAAATTCCAGCTCTCCAGACATCCCAATTCAGTGTCCTTGCAGCCTGTAGTATTTTATCCAGGTAGATGAACTGCTACCCAGTGAACAAACACTACATACAGAGCAATATGAGTACCTTCTTCTTTTCTGGCAGTGCGGTAAAATCAGGTCTTGGAAGGGGAGAAGCCATACATCTCTGCTATACAAGATTACTCTGTCTTTGCCTTTAAGTCTTTCACACTCCCTTCTTTTCACACATCACTTTTTTTTCTTTTTTTTGAGACAGAGCCTCACTGTGTTGCCCAGGCTAGAGTGCCGTGGCGTCAGCCTAGCTCGCAGCAACCTCAAACTCCTGGGCTCAAGTGATCCTTCTGTCTCAGCCTCCCAAGTAGCTGGGACTACAGGCATGGCCACCATGCCCGGCTAATTTTTTCTATATATTTTTAGTTGGCCATCTCAGCAAGAGTCCCTAAAAATAAAAAAATAAAGATATTTTTCATTGGCCAATTAATTTCTATTTTTAGTAGAGATGGGATCTTGCTCGTGCTCAGGCTGGCTTTGAACTCCTGACCTTGAGCGATTCGCCCGCCTCGGCCTCCCAGAGTGCCAGGATTGCAGGCATGAGCTGCCACGCCCGGCCCACACATCACTTTTTATGGAGACTAATCCTACCTTGGACTCTCCTTGTGGGCACATCTCACTGAATGCCTCCTCTCTTTATTTTGTCTCTTTTCCTTTATAGTTAGGGAAAATGTGCAGTTATCTGTGTCATTCCTGACTGGGGCTGCTATATTTGTCAAGGGAGAGGAGAAGGAGCAGAGGGATTCCAAAAACTGATCACTCATGTCCTTCAGTAGCAACAGCCAGACACGTCTTTGGCAATGGCAACTTTCTGAATACATAAGACCTGTACCTCAAGACTAGCTCTTCAATACTGATAATCTGTTTCAACCTATTAGCCACCAGTACAGATGCCTGTGTCTTCTGGGGCTTTGAGCTAGTTTTCTGTTTTTTAAAACATTTTTTTCCAATTCAGTAAGGCTTTTTCCTTTGTTTTCTCCTGTTGGTTGTTCAAAATCATTCAGTATGAATAAGAGAGGGAAATACACAACACTGAATTTGGAGGAGAAAATGAAGGTTCTAAGTAGGATTGAAGCTGGACGATCACTTAAAAGTGTAATGGATGAATTTGGAATCAGTAAATCAACATTTTATGACATTAAAAAGAATAAGAAATTGATTTTGGACTTCGTACTGAAGCAGGACATGCCATTAGTAGGGGCTGAGAAGAGAAAGAGGACAACGGGAGCCAAATATGGCGATGTAGATGATGCGGTCTACATGTGGTACCAACAGAAACGCTCAGCTGGTGTCCCTGTTAGAGGTGTGGAGCTTCAGGCTGCTGCCGAGAGATTTGCACAGTGTTTTGGGCGAACAGACTTCAAAGCAAGCACTGGTTGGCTTTTCAGATTTCGAAATAGGCATGCAATTGGGAACCGAAAAGTATGTGGGGAGCAAGTCCTAAGTTCAGCTTCTGAAAATGTTGAGCCATTTCGACAAAAACTGACCATGATAATCAAAGAAGAGAAACTGCGTCTGGCTCAGCTATACAGTGGGGATGAGACTGACCTCTTTTGGAAGTCAATGCCAGAAAATACTCAGGCAAGTAGAAAAGATATCTGCCTGCCAGGGAAGAAAATAAACAAAGAACGGTTGTCTGCCCTTTTATGTGCAAATGCAGATGGAACTCATAAGTTAAAATCAATCATTATTGGAAAATCAAAGCTGCCCAAAAGTGTGAAAGAGGACACAAGGACATTACCAGTGATATATAAATGTAGCAAAGATGTTTGGTTCACCAGAGAATTATTTTCAGAATGGTTTTTTCAAAACTTTGTACCTGAGGTCCGGCATTTCCAACTTAATGTTCTAAGATTCCATGAAGAGGATGTCAGGGCATTGTTACTTCTGGACAATTCCCCAGCTCACCCTTCCCCTGAATCACTAACCAGTGAGGATGGTCGGATAAAATGCATGTTCTTTCCCCATAACACTTCGACCTTGATTCAGCCAATGAATCAAGGCGTGATCTTGAGCTGCAAACGACTTTATAGATGGAAGCAACTTGAAGAGAGTCTTGTAATTTTTGAAGAAAGTGAGGATGAGCAAGATAAAGGAGAAAAAGGAGTTTCTAAAATTAAAATCTACAATGTAAAAAGTGCAATTTTTAATTGGGCAAAAAGCTGGGATGAAGTAAAACAAATAACCATAGCAAATGCATGGGAAAATCTTCTTTGCAAAAAGGAACCAGAATATGATCTTCAAGGCCTAGAAGATGGGGATTATAGAGAAATTATTGAAAAATGTGGAGAACTGGAAACCAAGCTGGATGATGATAGGATGTGGTTAAATGGAGATGATGAAGAAAAGAGGTGTCCCCCAGAAACAAAAGGTGGGATTACAAAAGAAGTTGTTCAAAGAGGAGAAGCTGAGAAGCAGACTGAATTTAAATTATCTGCTGTTAGAGAAAGTTTGGACTACCTTCTTGATTTTGTTGATGCCACACCTGAATTTCAAAGGTTCCATTTCACACTGAAAGAGATGCAACAAGAAATAGTGAAGAAACAATTCCAGAGTGGAACCCATTCTAGAATTGGTAGCTTTTTGAAACCTAGGCCTCATAATATTAAGGATTCCTTCAATGGGCCTTCAACTTCTAGTTCTAGTAATTAGATTTTGTGTTTAGAGATTTTTGCAGTTGTATAATAATATATGATATAGGCCTGTTGTGAATTGTCATGTTTTATCAACTGACATTATTTTGCATATCAATGCCCATTTATATATTGGTTATAAAATATACAGTTTGAAAATAATAAATTTGTTTCCTTAAATTTATTTTTCAAATAAATTTGTGTTTTGTTAATTCATTTTTTTTTCTATTTTAGACAAGGATCTGAATAATGAGGAAGTATTATCCCAGATTATCTATAGTAGTGGAATACCTGTAAGAGAAGCCTTAGTGTAAATTCCATCTTTTTTTTTTTTTTTTTTTGAGACAGAGTCTTACTCTGTTGCCCAGGCTAGAGTGAGTGCCATGGCGTCAGCCTAGCTCACAGCAACCTCAAACTCCTGGACTCAAGCAATCCTACTGCCTCAGCCTCCTGAGTAGCTGGGACTACAGGTATGCGCCATCATGCCCAGCTAATTTCTCCTATATATTTTTAGTTGGCCAATTAATTTATTTCTATTTTATAGTAGAGACGGGGTCTCGCTCTTGCTCAGGCTGGTTTCGAACTCCTGACCTTGAGCAATCCGCCCGCCTCGGCATCCCAGAGTGTTAGGATTACAGGCGTGAGCCACCGCGCCCGGCCGTAAATTCCATCTTAATGTATTCACATAATATAACAATTAAGCTATGTGCTAACTAGTTCTAGTTAACTTTAATAAGGATAGATTAGGTTTTCAATTTAATGTTGAGCCACACTGCTTTCTTAACTCTGTTATCACCTATTTAGTGCTTATTTCCCTCTTATTGTGGAAGTAACATGTTCATTACAGAAAATATATAAAAAAAGATAAAAAGCGGCCAATTCAATTGAACAAAGATATCAATGCCCAGTGATATATAAACCTATAAACCTCCTCTTAACACTTTGGTGTATATCATATATTTTAAAAAATAGGCATATTACATTGTAAATAAAACTTTATATCTCATTGTCTTAACATATTTTATGCTTTGGTATTAATAAGTTAGCATTTGTTGCATATGTAAGATTGTATACATGTGCTTATTTAGTCTTCATAGTAACCTCCCCCATTTTTAAATAGATGAGGAAATAGGTTTAGAGAGGTTAACTTGACAAAGGTCCCATCAGCAGAGATGAGTTTTAAATTCTATTTAATGCCAAAGCTCAGGCTTTTAACCATCATGCTACACTATTTCTGAGGATTTCCCTCATGTCATTAAAATCTCTTCAAAAACCTCAAATAGGATGTACCATATCAGTTGAACCATTCTCCTATTGAACAAGTACCTGCTTCCTATTTTTCAAAGCAAATATGGTGAACACCTTTTTGCAGAAAAGTTCAAACTACTACCTCGAGGTAGGTTATCAAAAATTAGACTACCAGCTCAAAGAGAATGAACTTTTGAAACATTTTTGGTACACACTGCTAAATTTTTTACATTCCTGCCATTAGTTTGAAAGTACATCTCTCAATGCACCAATCCCAGCATTGAATATAGTTATGCTATGCCAATTTTATAACCAAAAGCATAGTATCTTTATGGCTATTCCCCATTTTTAGTATGATGGTGAACATTTAAGTTTACATTTGCAAATAACAAGCTTTGTTATTGGCTTTTAATGTTTTTTGTATATTTCACTTTTCTGAAATGCATGTATTCTGTTCCATTGGTCAATACTAGGCAACTATAGTATAACATTAATGACTAAATGTAGTACTTGTGTCTACTCTTGCTCTAGTACCTTACCATTTTAATCACTGATTAATGTCTGTTTAAATAAAAGGCAAATGCCCATTTTCCATTTTCAAAAACATACAAGCTATTCTTACCTGTTCTTTTGAGTCAACTTCAGCATGAAATTTATTCAAGCCTCTCCCAGACATCAACTGGGACTTTATTTTTAATTTAAGTAAAATTAATTCGGAAAGAATTTATGTTTGAAAAAATTTTTCTCCACTCAAGTTGTAAATGTGGTTTTCTTCTAATGGAGTCCTCATATGTATTTTTTATTGTTATTCCCACAGTTGTTGTTACTGTGAGTGGGATCCTTTCTGATTATAATTCGTTATTGCTGATATTTTACCTTGTAAGTTAATTCATTATTTTTTTCTATCTTAATTTTATTATCCAGAACTTGTAGAAAAAATAAAATAACATTGCCATGGGGCACCGTTTTTACATTACATTTAGGCTTGCTTTATGTTCCTTTGTTTTGTTCAGTCTGCAGCCTAGTGGAAGCAGGGAGACCTTTAACATCAAGCGCTTGACTTTTTAGTTTTTTAAGATTTGTCCAGAATGACAGTAAGCTGGGAGTGGGGAGAGGGGAGGGTTGTAAGCTGGTTGTATCCCCAGCTTGAAGTTTGGTCCAGCTGGGGCAGAATGGATTGTGGAAGAAGTTGGGGCTGTCAGGTGAGGACCAGACAGCTCTCTAGTTCCTTTTAGTTTAGGTCTTTGCATCAAACATCTTTATTCTTTTTCAATGGTAGTAGATTCCCAGAATGAATGAGAGTCACACCCATTTTCAAAGTACTCATTGTTTCTGGAAACTTCATGTTACTGTTCCCAGTACTGGACAATAAGCGAGGTGTCGGAGATTCACACCTGAATAGCACGACGAATGGCAACAAAGCCCCCTGGATATGTAAGGGCCCGGGCTAGAGTGAGTACAGAGGGCTTCTGAGAGCACTTGGATGGTGGGGGAAGTATCTGAGAGGATCCTGTGTTATTTCTGAGCTGGGCTTTAAAGCTCAGGTAGCCGTCTCTGCAGCGTGAGCGGGGAAGCTGCAAGGTCCCTGGGTGGTTGCCTCAGGGGCTTCTGGCAGAGAGGAGCAGGAAAGACAGGTCAGGCCAGAATTTCAATGACTTTGGGCGACATCCTACAATTTTAGGCTGGTCTGGGCCCACATAAGTTCCTAATGACTTACCTCTTGTCAACAGGTGTCCCTCCTCACTGCCCCCATCCTGGCCCAGGCCCCCTCACTCCTGTCTCGTCACTCCTGTCTCGATGCCTGCACCTGCCACCTGCCCCTTTGGTTTCCCTGCCTTCCTTTCCTGTCCCCTCCATCCTTTCCCTACCCCGTTCCAGGGTGAGCGAACTAAAAGAGGAGGGGCCTCCCACTGCATGCAAATGTTAGGTCCACCTTTTGGGGGCGGCCTCATTCCCGGTGCCTCCGGCTGGCCTGCAAGGGTGGACTTACGAGTTTCGGACAGGGCGAACTCGCCACCCCCTCTCCGCTCGGGGACTCCGCCGGCCTGCGGGGGACACTGCCAGACGCGACCATTGAGTCTCCCACCATGGGGGACCCTCAGGGCCACGGCTGAGGGCGACGGGAGGGCTGTCGGACAGCCTGAGGCCGCGGACGCTTTGCTTTGCGCAAACCTGAGGTCTTTGGTCTGGAAATCATTCCCGAGGATTCGAGCATCTCCGAGAACCCGAGCAACTCTCTGTTGTTCTGGTTGCTGGGGCAGGGTCCCTAAAGTTAAGTTGGACCCCCTGCGGGGAGGCCCAGGACAGTGGGCAGCTTCACCTTGGTAGTGGGGAATGGACACCCACATTCTGTGAAGAAGTCTTCCTGCTGGAGGGGATGTGGGGATGGAGCCCAAACACAATTCCTCCTTAGGGCGGAAAACACAGCCCTGGATTTCAGAAAGATACTTATTAGCAGTCTTCTCTCCCCACCCTTTCTGCCTGCCAAAAAGTTACTCTCTCCTTGGAGCAGGTTTGGATGCTGTGAGCCACTAGATTGCTGACTCTTTTGAGACATTCAAGGTGTCTCAGCGACAAATTGAGAGCATTACCTGGAAGACTTGTCAGGACTTCTTTTGTGGTCTAAGCCATTTTTCATCAATCAGTTTGTCATTGTTGAATCACCGAGCACCAGTCAGGCAGGATATAGCAGCTCTTAGTAAAAGTTAGACAATCAGCAGGAAATATCAATCTCCCTTTCAATCTCTCAAGAACGGAAATCAGCTTTCTTTTCTTTTTCCTAAAAAGACAGGGTTTCTCTCTGTCACTCAGGCCTGAGTACAGTAGCCCCATCATAGCTCACTGCAGCCTCCACCTCCTGGGATCAAGTGACCCTCCCACCTCAGCCTTCCAAAGTGCTGGGATTACAGGTGGGAGCCACTGCGTGCATCTGGAAGTCAACTTTTAATTGGAAGTGCTTACAAGCTAGATTCAAGGATAACAGATTGAAGGATAAAAGAAAATGCTTCAATTTAATACACGCATTTTGCTTTAATTCATCTTGCTATTCTTGAGCTCCTGACACCCAAAGAAAAGTTAAATTTCAGATTATGATGTTGAAACCCATCGATCTTTCATAACTGCAGTAAAAATTCTTAAAGTGACTTCTGAGGGGTTTTTCTGAAAAGAAATAAAACAATTCAATGCTTTTAAAGCACTTCTAGTCTCTGTCCCACCTCTAGCTTTGTTCTCATTGTTCCCCAGGCTGCACAGTGTTTTAACTTTTAGTTTGACTCTGCCAGACCTTTTCATGTTGCTTAAACGTGGCACTGATTTTCCACCCAGAAGCTTTTCTGCTGGTCCCATGTGCTACAAAAGGGTGTGTGGCTGTTGTAAGGGTGTTGCTCAGTGTAAGTCCACATCTCCCAAGTCTCCTTGTATCCATTTGGACTTGGGGGCTAAGAGGTCCTTATTGTCTCAGAGTTAGTCTCCCTTTGACATAGAAGCCGGTTGAAGTGTTCTGGCTTCTTTTACAAGAGGACCAGTAGGTAACAGTGAGAATGTAAAAAGCACAAATCTGGCCATCCCTTGCAATGTCCTCCTGGGAACCTGCAGTAAAGGACTCAGGCTTGCTCTTTGAAACATGGCTACAAGGGAAGGAAACGTCATCAATCCTGCCTGTCAGTAGCAGACTGCTCCCTGACATTCCCACCAGTGTGGTCTTATCCTGAACTCAGTGCTAGGTGCTCAGATGGAAATTTTTAGCCAGTTTTTATATGTCCATAGCTGGCACCTACATGCCAGGCAAGGTGCTGTCTTATGTGCAATATTTTGTGTGATATTATTTCATTAAAACAAGGGTGAGAACAGCTATACATGTGAAGTTTGCTAGAAGCAGAAGTAGACTGGAGATTAGGTGAAAGGTCCCATCAAAAAGCTTTCGTGGGCCAGGCACGGTGGCTCACGCCTATAATCCTAGCACTCTGGGAGGCCCAGGCAGGAAGATCGCTCAAGGTCAGGAGTTTGAAACCAGCCTGAGCAAGAGCGAGACCCTGTCTCTACTAAAAATAGAAAGAAATTAATTGGCCAACTAAAAATATATAGAAAAAATTAGCCCAGCATGGTGGTGGATGCCTGCAGTCCAGCTACTCAGGAGGCTGAGGCAGAAGAATCCCTTGAGCCCAGGAGTTTGAGGTTGCTAACGCCATGGCACTCTATCCCAGCCAAAATAGTGTGAAACTGTCTCCAAAAAAAAAAAAAAAAAAAAAGCTTTTGTGGGGAAAATACCTGCAGGACCTCATTGTTCTAGTTTCAACCTGCAATGCTCTCCATACTAGCAACACCAGTTGGACCACAGCAAAAGGCATGCACGAGTGATGCTTTGTGGGCGGAGGGCTGCTTTCCATTCTCATGAGAGTCACAATCCACATAAGTTGCCATCTTAACCAGGGTTTAGTAGTTAACACCAACTTTACACCACTCCACACAATTTGTGGCATCAGCCACATTAGCCCAGTGCTGCTCCGCTGGACCTTTCTTGGCCCTGCTCCTACCGTTGATCTCACTACATTAATCTTTCTCTAATCCTAATCCTGCGCCCCTGCCCCTTAGCCCCCATACTACCAATGCCCTCCTCCTCTGAACAAGGTAGGAGAAAAGGAGAGAAATGAGAAGCAGTAAGAGTTTAAAAAATTGGCTCAGACAACCAAGGGAAAACTCATACTAAACTGAGGAAGGGCTAAGCCTGAGAAGGAAGGAGGGGTGCAGGGTTGTTTCCATCACTTAAAATTGCTGTATTCAATAGCCTGTTGCCAATGGATTGTTTCATCATCTTTTTATCCCAAAGAACAGCTAGATACCTTCCTCCAGGACCATATCCTGAGATGTTTTCCTGGCATCAGATTTCCAACTACCAGAATACTTCTACCTCTTTCGCATGGATACATACTCCAAGAATTCCTATTCCTTACTCCTCGTTCTAAAATACACCGCTTTCCCTTAATAATTATACCCTCCCCCATATCTTCCCACCATTGATGATCAACAACTCAGTTATATCAGGACCACTTTAGCTTCCTTCTTGGGAACCAGTTGTAAGACCAAAATATCCTATCCTCCAACAGCCAGGTTTTCCTCAGCTACTTAACAGAATGTAAACATTCTAAACAAAGAATTGAAGACATTTTTACTGCTGTAGACCACACAAGAATACTTTCCAGAGAGACCCTACAGTATCACCCCGAGCAGCCATTCAGCTTGACCCTTTGTTACCATGTGGCAGGCCCCTGCCTCATCCTGTCTGCTGCCACCTTTGTCAGATCCTTCCTGACCAGCCAAAGAGAAAGCAGGTCCTCTGACCAAGGCAGAGAGGAGACAGATCAGCACTAGAGTCCTCTCAGTGAAGATCCACACATTCACATTTCCTGAAGATATTTATTACCATCCGAACATTTCCAGTAGGGAAGGACACAATCCCTAACTTCCCTAGGATCCACGTTTTCAAAGCTTCCCAGGGAATTCATCTTTCATGAAACTCTTTTGTTCCTCTGGAGTCAGGAGTAAGACTCCAGAGGTCTGTTTATCTTTTTTTTGACACAGGGAAAAGTCTCAATCTCTGCTAAGGGTAAACTAATCACTCACCCACTTCCTCTGCCTATTTCTCGGCTGACCTGCAAATTACACCTTATCTTTCCCTTAGATGTCTGGTTCCTTTTTGGCTGAGGTCACATTTGCATGCGTGATCTGCCAATGGGCACCCCTGTCAGGCGTGTGGTGGCTTGACCTGGACTGCCCATGGCTACCCAGCCAGGGCCTCAGCACAGCTGCAACTCACAACCAGTCTCTTGTTGACCTCCAGCTGGTTTCCCAGGAGACTTGGCCCCTCTTCTTTGGTCTCAAAAGCCCCAGGAGTCCAAATGCTCCCACTGAATGTCCCAAATGAGAAAGTAGTAACAGAAAGATGACATGGGTACCCAAAGTAGTTGGGATAAACACCAGACACAGTAAGGCACCCAAATCACACCTTGGCTAAACATACCAAGAGGGTATGTGACCTTAGGGCAGGATGGCCCTAACAGCCCTGAGCAGGTCACCTCAAAGGCCTTACCAGTGCAGACAGAACTCCTTTTCCAGTTGTATGTAAATCCTTTGCTGCTTCCGCACCTCCCTCACAATGAGCCCACATTTCCTCTTTACCTGATTACCTGACAAATGCAGAGGTCATTTGGTTGGCTGGGCAAGGAATCTCAGCTCTGACAACAGGACCTTCTGAATATGCCACCTTATCTGGGGCAAAGAGAAATCCCATTGATTCTAACCGGTGTGAGTCCTCTGATGACTCGTGAGACGTGAACTCCGAGAAAAGCTTTCTCCGCATTCAGAACATTTATAGGGTCTCTCTCCCGTGTGGGTTCTCAGGTGACGAATGCGATTGGAGCTGTGAGAGAAGCTGTCTCCACACTCATGACAGGTATAGGGTTTTTCTCCCGTGTGAATTCTCTGGTGCCTGATTAAGTTGGATCTATGAGAAAAGTTTTCCCCACAAAGGGTGCATTTATATGGTTTCTCTCCTGTGTGTGTTCTCTGATGTCTGGTGAGGTGCATGCCCTGCCGGAAGCTTTTCCCACAAGTCAAACATTCAAAGAGTTTCTTCTCTGCCTTGTGGGCTCCATGGTTTGTAAGAAAGGGGGCACTGTCATTCATGGCTCCCCCACACTCAGAGAAGGTGTAAAGTCTCTCTTTCTCATGAGTTCTTTCGTGAATGACAAGGTGTGAACTCCGAGAGAAACTTTTCCCACACTCCGGACACTTATAGGGTCTCTCTCCGGTATGAATTCTCTGGTGCCGAAGGAGATTGGAACTGTGAGCAAAGATCTCCCCACACTCGGGGCACTTGTAGGGCTTCTCCCCTGTGTGTGTTCTCTGGTGTCTGTGGAGGTTGGAGTTGCAAGAGAAGCTTTTCCCACATATGTTACACTGATAGGGCTTCTCGCCCGTGTGCGTGCGCTGGTGGCGAGTCAGGTGGGTATTCTGACTGAAGCATTTTCCACATTCAAGGCACTTATGGGCCTCTTCTCCCAGGTGTGCTCTGTGTAGTGGCAGGAAGTGTGGGTTTGCTCCGAAGATTTCACCACACTCTACACCCACACACAGTCTTTCTGCTGCATGTATTCTCTGGTGCCTAATTAGATTCGAGTTGTTAGAGAAATTTTTGCCACACAAGGGACATAAATGGAGTTTCTTTGGCTGTAGTCCCCTTGGTCGTCCCAGTTCCCTGTAACCTGTGGTTCCTGCTAAAGACTGCTCCACTGGATCCTCTGGGGGAGGCTGCCAGTCCCCTTCTGCCCTGCCATGAGGTCTTCCCTGCTCTGGACTCCAGGGCACCTCCCCTCCGGCCTGGCCAGGGAGCAGCACCTGAGGGTGGGTATTCTCAAGGGAAACAGACTGAGCATTTTCTTCGTGGTTCTCAAATTTCTCTTCCCCTGGCAGAGAGAGGGAGAGGGAGAAGGGGAGGGAGGGGGAGAGGGGGTGAAGAGAGGGGGAGGGGAGAGAGAGAAAGAGATTATTTCTACAATGGAGAAAAGATAATCTCACATGTCTGCTGCTGCCTATCAGGCTAAAAACCCAGAGGGCTAGTTCTACCTCAGTTTCCCTCCCTTTACCTATAGATAAAGCACGTTAGAGAGGCATCTGGATAAACGGTGGGGCCATGGCTCAAGGAATCAGAGCTCAGACAAATTTTGGGATTGCCCTCTCCAACTGAGCCTCCCACCCTTCAGGAATAGGTGGGGAGGAGCAAGACTGAGGCTAGGGTGGGGCAAGTGAGCCAAAGAGCAAGTGCCTCCTTAAAGGTTGCGCCCTGGGTTCCTCACTTGCCTCCCTGGGATGGAGAGTGGGCAGTGGGGACACAGGAGGCAATGTACCTCCCTGGCACCAGTGATGGGCTGGCCCTGCACCCAAACCCTCAAACACCTCATTGTTTTTTTGAGACAGAATCTCACTCTGTTGCCCCTGGTAGAGGCAGTGACATCATCATAGCTCACTGCAACCTCCAACCCCTAAGCTCAAGCAATCCTCCTGCCTCAGCCTCCCGAGCAGCTGGGACCACAGCGCATGCCAGGACACCCGGCTAATTTATCTATTTTTAGTGGAGACGGGGTCTCACTCTGTTGCTCAGGCTGGTCTCAAACTCCTGAGCTGAAGCAATCCTTCCACCTCAGCCTCCCAGAGTGCTAGGATCACAGGCGTGAGCCACGGCCTTGCTGAAACACCTCATTCTTGACTACAGGGGCCTGGCCGGGCAGGCTGGCTGCTCTCTTTACTCCTTACCTGGAGCTGGGCTGCTGGGGCTCAGGCCCTCCCTGCAACTCTGGCCACTTGGATCCCATGGCTTTCCTCCGTGTTCCACCCGGGTGGCTGGGGCCTCCTGACTGAGAACGTGAGACTCTGTTCACAATGAAAGAAACAGATTTCTGTATCACCACTTTCCTCTGCCAGGCAAGGGAACAAAGAGAAAGTCTTGTTCCCTGTCCTCAGCAGACAGACACAGAACGTTCAATAAAGCTCACAGCAATTACTTGGAATATACACAGAACTGTTCTCAGGGGTTACCTCTAGAGAAAGAAATTATAAGAGAGAAGGCTGTAGCTTTGTTTTTCTTTTTTACAAGTTCATGGTACTATGGATTTTTTGCAATAAGAACATATACTTTTGTAATTAAAACAACAATAAAATGAACATGGTCAGGGTGGTCAGTTCCTCAAAGAATTGGTTTAATATCATAAAAGAGCCTGACTCTTACATATAAATATAAAATAGAACTAAATTCAACTGGGAAACTGCAAAGAGAAAACATGATGGACAATCCAAAAAGGATGTGGGACTCTAAGATGACCATGAGATTAAAACCCCAAAGTGCCATTTCTGTGCTATGCTAAAAAGAAAAACAAAAACCTCATTCTACCACCAGCAGATACGGACTCCAATGTAAGTTTACTTCCAACAAACTGATCTGATCTTCTCCTCCTATTTAGCACTCACGGACAGAGCTATGTTCAACTTTGGGCATCACAGCAGCGAAAAGTGAGACGGAAGCCAGCATGATGGCGCACAGCTATAGTCCCAGTTACTATGGGCTGAGGTCAGAGGATCACTGGAGCCCAGGAGGAGTTCAAGGCCAGCTGGACAACACAGCAAAGGCCCATCTCTTAAAAAAAAAACATGATACAGAAAACCTGTAGACAGTCTCAATGAAGGATAACAAAAAAACCCAGCAGTAATCTCTTTTGCAGAATTAGTGTACATGAGTTTATAGCTCTGATTTTCTTTATACAAACCTTAAAACAATGCATAGTATGTCTTTCTACTAGCGTGTTTCAACATAGCAATAATTATAATCTATACAGTCTTATTTTACATTGTCTCTTAAAACCTCCCCCAACTTTTTTTTTTGAGACAAGAGTCTCATTCTGTGACTCTGGCTAGAGTGCAATGGCATCCTCATAGCTCACAGTAACCTCATAATCCTGGGCTCAAGTGATCCTCCTGCCTCTCAGCCTTCCAGAGTGCTAGGATTACAGGCATTAGCCACCGTGCCCAGCCCATCCCCCAACTTTTTATTAAAAGAATTTTCATACATACAGAAAAGTTGAGGGAATTATACAATAAATACCTCTGTGTCCTCCACCTATTACTCCACCTAAATCCAACTATTACTTTGTTACATGTCACAGGCATCATTTTAAATCTCTGCAACACATAGATACATCTTAATTTATGATTTCGCGTGTTTTAGATATATACATTGTTTCCAAATTTCCATAAGCCCCTCCCCCTTTCCTGAATTTTTATGGGCTGTGAAAGCTGCTAAGCTGGAATGCTGATGAAAGTGTCCCTGAAATTTCTGTATTGGGGAAGGGCCTAGAAATACTAATGGAGCACAGGAAACATAAGCAAATGCAGAAGAATAAGCATTTTGAAACGCAAGGAATCAAGAATTTACAGCCCCCCGCCCCCAGTATCGGGGACACCGAGTGGGTGTGATGGTGGTAGGGGTCATTGGATTTGATTTCTTCTGCCTAAGGAAGTCTATTATGGCTCAGACTCCATGCGTTATGCAGCTGGGGAGCGAGTCCAGGCCTGCCTGTAAGTGTACCAACTATGTCACTTGGCACATATTTCACCCTATGCAGAAGACTTTATTTATTTTTTCTGAGACAGAGTCTCACTCTGTTGTCCCAGCTAGAGTGCTGTGGCATCAGCCTAGCTCACAGCAACCTTCAAACTCCTGGGTTCAAGCAATCCTTCTGCCTCAGTCTCCCAAGTAGCTGGGACTAAAGGCATGCACCACCATGCCCAGCTAATTTTTTTCTATTTTTGGGAGATACGGGGTCTCGCTCGCTCTTGCTCAGGCTGGTCTTGACCTCCTGAGCTCAAACGATGCTACCGCCTCAGCCTCCCAGAGTGCTAGGATTACAGGCATGAGTCCCCGTGCCCAGCCTGCAGAACACTTTAGACAAAGGGAGATCTCTTATGGAGGCTTCTTTGCAAAATTCATATCCAGGAGGTGAATGTACATGAGGCATGACCCTAGTCAGAAATGGCACAATCATCATCCCTGGAAAAGAAGTCCTTACCCAGTGAGTCCACATTCTCATAACTCTCCTGCACCGTGTCCCTGGAGAGGGCCCTCTTACTAGGATCCTGATGCCCCCACTCCTCCTGGGAGATGTACATTGCCACGTCCTCTAAGCTCTCAGGCAACTGAAACAGCACAAGATCTCATTTAGCCCCTGATGCACCAAGAATAATTCAAGCAGAGTCATGGGTTAAAAGGGCAAAACCCAGGGGTGCCAAGGACACATGTCATGGGGAAGAAGGGTGTCAGGCCTGCAAGTGAGGTGTGAAGGAGATAAAAATGGTTGGGAGAGGCTTATGGTGAGGAAGAAAGGATCCTCTCAGTGGCAGAAGGCCCCTCCCCAAAAGGAACACTAAAGGGAGGAAGAAGGGTGCTGGGGGGGAGACAATGGAAACTTCCACTTCACCTGGGGCCCAGTCATTTCCTTGTCTTCTATGTTCCCTTCAGGAGGAAAGAGAGAAAGCCAGGGAGCAGACAATGCTGAAGGTGACAGAGATCATAATGAGAATGGCATTTCTAATTCCTGGCAACCCAAGGATTATTACAACATGATATCCATTCCCCAACACCCAGTCTCTGCTTTGAGGATTGAGCAATAAACAAAAGAAGGCAACAGAGACATAATAAAGTGATACACAAAATGACAGGGTCTGAATAAAGGAATATTCGGAGTCGCACTCCAAACTCTTCATCTTTCACATAGCAGTCTCTGTTCTGCATACAAAAGGGCACTACAAGATCCCCTTCCCTCCTCCCACCCTCAGAAGAACACACACCATCACTTTTAGGTCATTTACTCCACATTTGAAAACCTCGACTTCAGAAATTCCTTCTCCTTGGCACCAGTGCTACATCCTGCTTGTGTTAGGGGTAACCTCGTAGCCCCTCCTCCCTCCCACCTACCCAGATAACTGTTCCTCACCCCTCTCCTTTACAGCCTGAGGGTCCCTTTTGGGGCTGGGGCCTAGCAGCTCCTGCAGCCTGGGGCCAGGGCTTCGCTCAGTCTCCAATGGCTCCAGCTTGAAGCTTGGTGACTCTCGTGCTGTTTCCAGAGGCAAAGGCTCCTCCAAAAGCACTTCTGTTCCCCACCCATGGTTTGTGACCTGGGAACCAACCCACATCACTCATCCACTACAACAAGGCCCACTAGGAGGTGAAATTAGTACAGGATTCTGAGGACAAGCCTTCAACAGAGAACCACAGGTGATCACTTTGGACCCAGCAAGAGAGAAGAATGATTTATCCTAAAGGCTTTTTTGATCCCATGTGCAGCAGTTGAAACAAGTCGGGGAAGGCCACTCCCACTGGACATCTTCCCCACACAGCTCTTCTGATATACCTCACTGCCTTTTGCTCTCCCCCACCGTTTCTAGATGCTTCTATCCCTCACCATTGGATAAACTAAACTTGGGTGACCCTGGGGGACAGTAGCCTCAGTGCCAAATTGTTCAAAACTTTACACGTTGCTCTCTCTCTAACCCTTAAAACAGCCCTAGGAAGTATTTTATCTTCCTCATTTTACCAGTAGGAAAACTGAGGCCCCAGAAGATCAAAAACTTGCCAAAGTGACAAAGCTAGTACTAGCGGAGGACTGCAACACCGGAGATCTGACTCCAGGCCTAACACTAACTGTTGCAGAGGCACTGCCTCCGTGTGGAAACAGGGCACTCTTCACTGCTCACTCCGTTCATCTGGGGAAAATCTGGAGGATGACTGTTCCAGGTTAAAAGACAAAAAGGCCTCTTCCCCACGTTAGGTCTACTCAGGGCAACCAAGTAGATTCGACTGGGGGCGCGATATTCCAGTCCCAGGGGCCAAGCAAATCACAAATAAAACAGCTCTTTCTGGTTCTCACCTGTTGTCTCAGTCTCCCAAGTTCTCTCTGCATATCCTCCACAAGGGTCACTGCTTCTTCGCCGCTCTCCGGATGCAGCTCCTGCACCCTGCTCTGGATCTCCTGGGGCAGAATGATCAGGAACTGCTCCAGCACCAGCAGTTCCAAAATCTGCTCCTTGGTGCGCATTTCAGGCCGCAGCCAGCCATGGCAGAGCTCCTGGAGGTGGTTGAGGGCTTCCCGGGGACCAGCTGCCTCTTGGAAGCGGAAACGTCTGAAGCGCAGGTGGGAGACCTCCGGGCTCGGTCCTGGGTCAGGCGGGGGCAGCTCCTGGCTCCAGGCGCAGTCCTCCTCCAATTTCACTATCAGGAGGCCTTCCCGTTCCTGGGAGCCCGGGCCCGACGACATCGTCGGAACCAGAGCGCTCTGGCTCCGAAACCAGCTGTGCCCGCCTAGGAAGGCGCACCCGACCCCTTGCAAGAATGGACACCGTCGGCAGGAGCCGCGGGCTAGGGACTCCAAGTCCCAGCCGAGAAGCCCAGCTCCAGCCCGGGCGCAGCCGGCTCCTGGGCCGAGGTCTCAGTCAGTCGCGGGCGCCACTGCGCTGGCCCCCTGGTCCACCCGCGCCAAGACTTCCCTGAGGCAAGACCAGAACGCCGCGCTCCCCACTGTAGCTGACCCACGCAGGGGTCAGCGTTCGGCTTCCACCTCCCACGCCGGAAGTCCCTGTGCGAGAGGTAGGCGTCCGCAAGCCAACGGCGCCTGCTTGGGACCAACTTCCGGGTCACGTTTTGCGAACTCTACCGCCTATTGGGTGAGGTCTGGCCACAGACTCACCAGCGACCTACGAGAAGGGAAGATTTGCTTGCGAGGGCGGAATGAGCGAGGGGCCAATTGCAGACGAGGGGCGGGGCCATCGGGAGAGCCCCGAGATCCCTGGGAGAGACTGGGGGCGGGGCCGCTAGGTGCGAGAGGAAAAAAGCCTAAGGCGGTTGTGAGCGGCGGACTACGTGGGTAGAATTTCTCAGAAAAGCTTATTGGAATGCAAATTCCAGAGCCTAGCGACATCCGGTGGGGCCCAGAAATCTGGATTGTTCATAAGCTCCCCCGAGGCAGTGCCCAAATGCCCCTGTGGCCTTAGAGGCTCCGGAAGCCGGGGCGCACCCCGCCGCTAGCTCGCCCCCTCAGGGAGGCCGGGGAGCGCGCGCGGGGCCTGCTGGGAGATGTAGTCCGCGGCGCGGCCCCGCGCATCGCAAAATCCTTTCTCATTTCTAGCCTAGCAATCTGGTCTGAATAATTTCAGAAACAACCAAAGCTCAGACCTCAGGCTTGGGCCCAGTTCCTTGCTCCTTCCCTCCATGAGAGATGCTGAAGAGGGGGAGAAGGCAAGCTCGGCTCTTAGCCTTTCCTTAGCGTTCGTGAGCGGTCTGATTACAGCCTCCAAACGCGGGTGTTTTAACTGGGAGCCATCCCATCTTTTCCAGTTTGCGTTGTCAGGACTTCTCAGAGGTCGAACTGCCTAGCCACACATTTTTTAAGTCTCCTGGAAAATTAAAGTAACACAAAAATTGTGATGTATTTTAAATATTGCATTTAGCATCTTCAAGAACACAACTGGATATTTTATTAGAGATAACTTCAAAAATCTAAAACTTGAGGACTTTCATAAAGACCAGACCATACTACATGGTCCTAGGAGGGGCCTCTCCACCCCCACGTTGCATTCTATAGCAACTCTTTAGCCATCTCTCCCTAAGAGGAGGGGTGAGTGGAGGCTAGCATCGAAGGACTAGAAATGCCTCACCTTGATCTGGGGGTAGGGAGTACACTTCCACTTCCTTGTCTCCTGGGTTTTAAAATATGATCATAGATTCTCTGCCATTCTTCCCGTCAAGAAGTGGGGCCTCTGCCTCTTCGTCTTATATCTGGGCAGTTTCTGACTGCTAACAATAAAACAACAATGAAATACAGATGCTGTGTAACTTACAAGGTGAGGTCATAAAAGCCCTTGCAGCTTCCATCTTTTTTGGTAGGACAATTTGCACTTGGAGCCCATGTAATAAGTCTGGCTACCCGGATAGCGCCATGCTGGAGAGGACACATGTAGGCTTTCTGGTGGACAGTCCAGATTTGCCTCTGTTTCTCATAAAATAGAAACAGAAGTCAAGCAAATAGAGAGACATTGCAATTGCTTAATTGTGGGTGATAGTTACGTCAGGTATTTGTTGTGTTCTGTGTATTTGAACATTTCATTTTTTAAAATTCTCCAAGAAAAGGCATATTAAGCGAGGTTATCTCTGGCTGTCCTTAGTGTGAAACAGGGCTCTGACTCCAGCTGCAGAAACGAATCTTTTCAAGGAAGAGGAGGAAGAAGGTTATGGATTCTGCTGCAGGGAGGTTGAAGGGGAGCACAAGGAGTGGGGGTCTGTGACCTTGACCTCGGCAGGTCCTCCTGTCAGTCCTGCCTGCTCTGCAGTGCTGGGAGAACTCCTCAGACCCTTGTATGATGTGTCAAGACCTTTCAAGCAGTCAGCCACTCCCACAAGTCTTCTACTTCTTAAGGGCTCCCGTCTTCTTGCTCCTCCCAGAAACTCAGGGTTTGCCAAATTCCCAGAGCTCTATCATTGTGTTTAATGCTCATTGTTCTTAAAGAGAAGAGTTTGGAAGCAAATTGCTCCAATGGAATAGGAATTATTAGTGTGATCTCTGAGCTTCCCCTCCGAAGTAAGCAGATGCTTTGTAGGATTTATATTATCCCCCAAAGTGCAATGTTTTCTGTCCTTAAAACTATTTTGCTCGATGAGGTCCTTGAGCTAAGGACTGTCAGGGTAGGAGTCAGACCTAGTACAGGCCAAGGCTGCCTACAAAGATGTATCATTCTAGTAGCTGACCCTAGCAAGGGGGTGAAAGATGTAGGCTCCTCAATTGTCAGGGGGTCTTCCAACTTGAGAGTCAGAGGAGGGCTCAATGGGGAAGAGGAGTCAGCCCTGGAAACAAAGGAGGCAACCTCTTACCTTCAGTCAAGACCTCTCGCAATTCCATGACCTGATTCACACAGCTAACCAGTTACTTTGCCAACAGTCATTTCTGGCAGACATGGATCAAGGAGATACTTCTGGAAGCTGCTGGTGCTGGAACAGTTACCCACAATCTAGACCATTGGTTCTCAGCCTTGGTCAACATTAGAATCAGCTCTGGATCTATTAAAAATCCCGATGCCTAGGTACCACACCCTTTAGAGAGTCTGATGTATTTGGTCTGGGCTTCAGGATGTTTTAAAGCTCCCAGGTGATTCTAATATGCACCTCAAGTTGAAAACCAGTGATCTATATATTAATTTGAGGAATGGCATTAGAAAGTTGGAAGAAAGCAATAGGCCTGGTAGAGGATTTCCAAAGAGGTGGTATATTTCTAATGACTGGTAAAAGAAATGAAAGATGGTGTGCTCTATTTCATCAAAGGTTATTATAATCATAGATCAGGCTGGATTTCTTGTTAAAACTCTTCATTTTAACATTAGATAAGAAGTCTGGGCTGGGCATGGTGGTTTATGCCTAGCACTCTGGGAGGCTGAGGCAGGAGGATCACTTGAGCTCAGGCGTTCAAGACCAGCCTGAGCAAGAGTGAGACCCTGTGTCTACTAAAAATAGAAAAAAAATTAGCCAGCTGTGGTGGTGCACACCTGTAGTCCCAGCTACTCACGAGGCTGAGGCAGGAGGATCATTTGAGCACAGGAGCAGGAGCTTGAAGTTGCAGTGAGCTATGATGACGTGACTGCACTCTAGCCCAGGCAACAGAGTGAGACCCTGTATCAAAAAAAGAAAAGAAAAGAAAAGAAAGAAAGTGCCCCTCAGATTACCATGCAGGGGAGTACAGTCTTGTTATGTTTACCTGAAGACAGCAATCTTGATGAGTAACACTTCAACGGAATATTGGAACTAGAAAAACAGACCATCTAGCTGGGTGTTCCAAACTTTTTATGGGCTGCAATACACTTGAATCAAAGGAAATCTTTCTTGAAGTTCCAATAAATAAAAGTTAAATAGTGGCTTTTCTGGCATTAGTGGGGTGGTCTATGCCTAGAACCCCCTATTAGGTAATCCCAGGTGGACTTCTGGAAGTCCATGAGCCCCCTGAAATAAATTTAAGATGTATATGCCGTTTTCTGAGCATTTTTATCTCTATGACTCATAGAATTTTGCTAGATTTTTTCAAAAGGAATCATTAAATAAAGACATTTAAGAATCTATAGTAACTCTAAGGTTCCAAGCGGGCAAAGTTTGAGAACCTTGCTCTAGCCCCAGTTTCTGCTCCGTTTTTAAATGAGAAAACAGCAGTGTCGTTGTTAGGATGATCTATTTCTTTCACAGCTCTTGTCATAACTGGAATTTACCGTTTACTCCCCTCTCTCCACCCTAGAAATTGAACTTCTTTGGGGCAAGGATCTTGCCTGTGGTTCCCATCCTCTGCACCTGGCACAGTGAGTGGGACACAGGGGGCACTCGGTAAATATTCGCTGTAAACGTGAGTGAAGGAAGTCAACAGACTAAGACAGGGCGGAGGGACTTTGGAGTCGACGGGAAGTGCACAGCCCCCAGACGTCCCGCCTGTGAGCCCCTGGCCGCCCAGGTGCACGCCGACTGTACTTCCCGGCGCTGTGCCCAGGATACCAGCATCTGCGGCGCCTCCTTCCCCGCGCGGGTCCCTCTGACGAGCAGCAGCTATAGGCTGTTGGGGCTGCCAATCAGATAAACGTCACCGCAGCCCAGCGTCCTCCGCGAGACGTCGGCGTCCGTCCTTCCGCCCTCCAATTGGTTCCGCGTGCTCCCGGAGTTCTCTGGGATACGTGGTTCCGCGGCCCGCCGGCACCTGTGCGAGCGTGGCCCGGGGCGCTGGGGTGGGTTGTGCCTCCTCGCAGCCGCCGGCCCGGCCTCCCTCCTTCCGCAGGCTCGCGGGACGCGGCGGGTCGGATGTTGCATGACCCCAGCGCCTGCCTGCGTCTCGGACCCTCAGCCTGCGCTTCCTCTTATCCTCAGGCGGCACCGCCCTTCCCCCGCCGCTTCCCCGAGTCGCGCCGGCGGGAGGCCGTCCTGGAGGTGACGCCTGTGCTGTGGCGGGACCTGCTGTCATGTCGACAGATACCGGAAGACGAAGCTGGTGGTTACTTCCGCGGTGCGAGGCTCTTTTGCGTATATGATCTCTCTGGATTCCCCAAACAACCTGTTTGACAGGAAACGGAAGCTCAGAAAAATCGGATATCTTGCTCACGTCACACAGTTCCTGTCTCTGAATCCCCTGTTTCCCACCGCTTCGTGCAGCTTCCAGATTCATAAACAAGCAGTTTCAAAGCAGTGATGTGTGGGAAGGACCGGGGAGGGGCCAGTGGGGAGCCCCTTAGAGGACAGGATTTAGTAAACGGAACCTCGAAGGGAGCAGTTGCTTTCCAGGCACAAAACAGCTTGGGTTTTGATATTTTTCTGCCTCATTCATTGGCCTGTAAGCCCTTTGGCAGCCAGGGACTGAATAACCAGAGCTTGGCTGGTAGTCAGGTCCCTATAAATATCCTTAGGACAAAATTTTATTTATTTTTTTAGAGACGGGGATCTCACTATGTTGCCTAGGCTGGTCTCAAATTCCTGTCCTAAAGAGAGCTTCCTGCCTCAGCCTCCAAGAGTGCTGGGATTACAGGCTTGAGCCACCAGGCCTGGCTGTTATAAAATTTTTAAACACGGGAAAAGTTGAGAGTAAAAATGAACACCCACTTACCCTCCACCTATATGTAACAGAATAAATCATGTGTATCACACTTTGTAGTTTATAAAGCCTCTTGCTTAATGTTACCATATTGCAAATGAAGCTCTCATTGGTGAGCGGTGTGGGGATTTGTTCTGGGTCTGATGACTGAAGCCCCTCGGCAGAATCAAGGCCACCAACTGCATCCCAGTTTGGGAACCTGGCTTTCCCTCCGTTTCCATCCTGCTCAGGAGGGGCCCTCAGAAAGCACAGTTACCATGTGTTTCTCAGCGAGAAGGGGCCTGAGCAGCAGATCTCATTGATCTGAGCTGGGATAGGCAGGTGGGTTGGCCAGAGTTGGGGATTATATCTTTCAGAAGCTCTCTGTTGCGTGCAGTATTCAATGCTAACTCCCCTAAAGTAGCATCAAGGGCCCTTTCTATAATCTGGCAAAAAAAAAAAAAAAACCCACAAAAACCAGGTGTCCTTGAGGCCTCTTCGCACCCCCCAATATCCAATCCATCCACACTATGTCAGCCCTGACTTCAGATTACCAGAGTCTATCCCCTCTGCCTCCATGCTGGTACGAGGCCCTGAAACCCCTGACCTGCACTGTGGCAGTAGACCGCTTTCTCCTCTTCCTGCTTCCACCTTTCTCTCCTCTGCTGTCTCTTCTTCCGACAGAAGCCAAAGTTTTTCTTTTAAAGTATAAGTCTGATCTTGTCACTGCTCTGCTGAAACTCTTCAGTGTCCCCTCATCTCAGAGTAAGAGCCAAGTCCTCGCTGTGGCCGGGAAGCCCCACTTGATCTGGCCCCCACCTCCCTCTCTAACCCCTCAATCCACTGCCCCCCCCACCTCTTCTCTAGCCACTTCTCTTCCTCAAACACTAAATACATGGCTACTCCAGGCCTTTGCACTCACTCCACAAGTAGGTGAAGATTGTTCATTCCCCAAATAAATGCCTGGCTTACTCCCCTCTTCTTTGAGTCTCTGTTTAAGCACAAAAGCCTTCTTCAACTGCCTTGTTAAAATACCAAACCAGTCCCTGGCACTCACTGACCTGGTTATCCTGCTGTGATGTTTTTTGCAACTTCCTTATCCCTGGTGCCTTATGTGTCTGTTTGTTTATTGCCTGTCTACACTTCCCCATAAGAGCCTGAGCTCTGTGAGGAACTTTGTTTTATTCACTTCTGTATCCACAGTACCTAGAATACTACGTGGCATGTAACCAGTGCTCAGAAGTTAAAGGAATGGCGCTAGGCTGCCCCTTCCTAGCTATGATTTCAGCATGGCAATTAGCCCCTCTAGAACGGGTGGACAACTGTCCCAATTTTGCAGAACTGAGGTAGTTCCCAGAAACTAGAGGTTTTCTGTGCTAAAACCAGGCAAATCTGGTTTTGGTCCCAGACAAACATGTTGGTCACCCTACCTCTAAGTCTAAGTTTCCTCATCTATAAAAGAAACAGTACCTTCTTTATAGAGTTGCGTGAGAATTAAATGAGAGCATGTGTATAAAGTGCCAGGTCTGTTGTCTAATATATCACAGGCCCTCGAAGTATGAGTTGTAATTGTGTTTTTACAACATGTTTCCCTGGACTTCAGCCAACGTGAGCAGCCTGTGTGCCCTCTTGACCGTGGGCCCTAGCCTATGCCCTGCACCCTGCCGGGAGCAGTGGAAGACAGTTCAAGGCCACCATTTTGCTTTGGACATTTTGATACAGCTATTTTGGTCATCGAAGTATGTTTAGACTTTTAATGGAGCCCCTTTTGTACACAGACATTTAAACTTTGACCTTTTAAAAAACATTAACCTTTTAGATTCTAAAATTTTGATTTATCAAGTACTGTACTGTGCAAACATAATCTCAGTGCTGAAGTGAGGGCGATGGCGGGGGGGAAGGGCGGTCAGGATCCAGCTGGTGAAGGACCAAGGGGCATTTCTTACCAGTTTGCTCACCCTGGAGAGGGCCATTGAGTGATTCTAAGCAAAACATCTGTTCATTGCCTGGAACTTCAGTTCAAGCTTGAATGGTTAGCCTCCCAAAGTCTCAGATTTCTCCCTTAAAATTTAACAAACCAGGGGAAGGAAGATGGTTTGGGTTACAACGGGATTCATTGTTCTCAACTCCAGATCAACACAGGAAATCTCCCACACCCTCCCAACTGCTGTGTTACATTTAAATACTATAAACCTCCTTTATCATGATGGTTTTGGGGCACAGGACTGATAGCCCCTTAGAGGTTAAGCTAATTATAAAAGACTTTTTTTTTTTCGGACAGAGTCTCACTCTATTGCCCGGGCTAGAGTGAGTGCTATGGCATCAGCCTAGCTCACAGCAACCTCAAACTCCCAGGATCAAGCAATCCTCTTGCCTCAGCCTCCAGAGTAGTTGAGACTATAGGCACGTGCCACCATGCCTGGCTAATTTTTTCTATATAGTTTTAGTTGGCCAATTAATTTCTTTCTATTTTTAGTTAGAGCAGGGTCTCGCTCTTGCTCAGGCTGGTTTCGAACTCCTGACCTTGAGCGATCCTCCTGTCTCAGCCTCTCAGAGTGCCAGGATTACAGGCGTGAGCCACCGTGCCCGGCCCATAAAAGACTTTTTAAAACTACCTTTTTTCTTATTATAAAAATACAATATCCTTTTTTTAAATGTCCAAATGATTTAGAAATGAATGCCATAGAAAGTGAAAACTCTGGTGACCCAGGAATTGAGAAAACGTCGGAGTGTCTGAGCTGCTCCTTACTTAGGAATAAGAGCAGACGGTGGATCCTTTGCAGCAGCTTTGTTGGGTTTAGATTTGTCACATTGCCCCCAAATAAGGTCACACATCCAGTGGCAGGGGCACAAAAAAGAGCCACCTCTCTACTTTCATTACATTTCTTCATTTTAAAAACATCAATGGAGCCTCAAAAAACAAAAGATTTGGGAATTTCTGTTGCCCTAGAAAGGTCCTAGTGGCATCAAAACACTGACTCAGAAGTCCCTGACTCAGAATTGCCCCTATTGCAAAAGGTGTTGCTGCAATTGCAAAATATCCTGCTTTTGACTGGAAAGCCCCATTCCCTACCCTACTCTGTCACTGGGACTTTAGTCTCAGCTCCGAGGAGTTTCCTGACCAGGCAAGAAGGAGTCAGAATCCAGGATACCCTTCATGTCATTGCAGTCTCATCCTTTCTCTGTTCAGTAGTCAGAGGTGGCCTGGGAGGGGCTGGGCTGCCGCCTTCCAGAGTCAGATATAGGTGCTGGTTCTAGTAAGACCCCAGTCAACACCCTTCTGGCCTAACTTGAGAATTTCTCAAACTCCTGGGTTCAAGCGATCCTCCCACCTCAGACTTCCAAGGTGCTCGGATTATAGGCGTGAGCCACCGCGCCCAGCCACAACCTGAGAATTTCATACGTCTGCCATCTGCACCATAAATGTGCATTTTGTTCAGTTCACCCATTTTTTAGAGAAAATATTGGGATTGGGGATTATTTTCTCAGCAAGATCTAGTGAATGGATGTTTGTTGTCAGCTATTAAACCAAATGCATCAAATACTCTGTAATATAAAATATGTGGTCCGAGTGGACAATAAGTTAAATTCAACCAACCAAACCTCATGGAAGCCTGGATCCCAGGCTGGGCACACACAGGTGCCCCCACGCAGGGCTGTTTGTTCAGCCAGGCATCAGAATGCTGTGACTGCCCCATGGGAGCTACCCATCCTGAGCCTCACTGGTCAGCTGGAGAGTGACAGCCATGGGTAGTGACGAACAGCAAAACTGTCGATCATTGTCACGCAGGAGACAGTGTTGTAAAGTTGTTTAATAGAATGAATTTGGATCCTGGCTCTGGGCAAGTCACCAAGTCACAGAGTCTGGCTGCAAATGGCAATGACAGCCCCAACCCTGCAGGGGCGCTGCAGAGATTTTAGGAGATAATGTTAACAAAGCAAGCGGTGCCAGGCACAGAGGAAGCACCGGTGAAGGGTAAACTGTATTTTCAACAAAATATCTTTAAGCCAAAAATTTCTTGGGAAGGACAGAAAGTTTAAACTAAGATACTCCTTAGTGATACACCTAAGTGATAAAAATATCACTATTTTGCAACCACCGTTGTAATAATTGATTTAGGAAAGGATCATCAATGAATCCTAAAACCACTGGGTGAAAGAGTGTGGGGGAACAAGACATTTCCACACGTTCAGGTCACTTATGAATTACAGAGAAAAAAATATCCTTTTACAATGGAGAGATCTCGAGGACACTGGATATTACCTGCAGTCTAACAATGAGGAAACAAGCACAGAAACCTATATTGAGGGAAATTCTGCTTGAGATGGACTTTTAAAAATATTAGTCTTGAAAGAAAAAAAAAGGTAGGGAAGTATGGAGATGTTATAGATAAAAGGAAACTGTAGAAAATGGTCAACTAAAAGCACTGCATGATCTCTGGATGCTGGGTTTAAAAAAAAAGCTGTAAAGGACAGTTGCAGGACAATTGGAGGAATTTGATTATGGACTGAGTATTGTAACAAGTTATGTTTCTTGGGTGTGATAATTATATTGTGATTATTTAAAATAATATCCTTGCATCCTTATTCTTAGTATTTAGGGTATCCAGGGTATTTGGAGTGATATGCAATAATGTTTTTTTTTACCAAATAGTTCAGAAAAAAGTGAGACAGAGAAAGAGAGACGCAGAAAATATTATAAAATATAAATGCTGAATCTAGGTAAAGGATATATGTTTTCATAGTATTATGCACTCCATTTATCTGTAGGTTGAAAATTTTTAGAACAAAAGGTTGGGGATAAAAAATCAGGGTACGCAACAGGACGGAAGCAGGTAAGTAAGGTAGAAGTCAGCTTGGCCCACAGCTAGCTTCCATTAGCTTCGGAGCCACCTCTGGGGCCCTGCATCTGGCTGTGAGCTGAAGAATACCTGGACCCGTCCATCGTTGTGTCTTTTTTTTTTTTTTTTTTTTTTTTTTTTTTTTTTTTTTTGGGACAGAGTCTCACTCTGTTGCCCGGGCTAGAGTGAGTGCCGTGGCGTCAGCTTAGCTCACAGCAACCTCAAACTCCTGGGCTCAAGCAATCCTTCTGCCTCAGCCTCCTGAGTAGCTGGGACTACAGGCATGTGCCACCATTCCCGGCTCATTTTTTCTATATATATCTTTAGTTGGCCAATTAATTTCTTTCTTTCTATTTATAGTAGAGACGGGGTCTCACTCTTGCT
>CAUYMX010017509.1:0-57537 GCA_963573855.1 Lepilemur septentrionalis | reverse complement strand
TTCTATCCTTCTCAATGTTGTTGAATAAATTCTTAAGAATAGGGATGAGTTCTTTTTTGTATGTTTGGTAAAACTCTGACGTGAAGCCATCAGGTCCTGGGCTTTTCCGTTTAGGGAGGTTCTTAATCACTGCTCCAATTTCTGAGCTTGAGATTGGTCTGTTTAGGAATTCTGTTACCTCCTGGGTGAACTTAGGAAGGTTGTATTTTTCCAGGAATCTGTCCATTTCCTCCTCATTATGTAGTTTTTGAGCATATAGATTTTTATAGTAATCAAAGATAATGTTTTGTATTTCTGTGGTGTCTGTTGTGACCTCTCCTTTTTCATTTCTAGTTGAGTTTATTAGAGTCCTTTCCCTTTGAGATCTTGTCAGTCTAGCCAGAGGGGTATCAATTTTGTTTATCTTTTTGAAAAACCAGCTTCTGGTTTTGTTGATCTTCTGTTCTCAATTTGGTTTAGTTCAGCTTTGATCTTTGTTATTTCTTTTCTTCTATTGGGATTGGGGTTGGTAAGCTCTTCCTCTTCCAATTCCTTGAGTTTATTCATTAGGATGTCAATATCCAAGTCTTTTTTTAAGACAGTCTCGCTTTGTTGCCCAGGCTGGAATGCAGTGATGTAACCGTAGTTCACTGTAGCCCCAAACTCCTGGACTCAAGTGTTCCTCCTGCCTCTCAGGCGCCTAAATAGCTGGAAATAACAGGCTCACGCTACTGTGCCCAGCTGATTTTTAAATATTTTGTAGAGATGAGGTCTCGCTATATTGCTCAGGCTGGTCTTGAACTCCTGGCCTCGAGTGATCCTCCTGCATTGGCCTCCCAAAGTGCTGGGATTACAGGTGTGAGCCCCTGTGCCCAGCCCATGTTTTTCTTTAGATTTTGATAGAATACATTGGTGACATCATCTTGGTCTGGTGTGTTCTTTTTCTGATGCTTTTTAATTGGAAACTCAATTTCTTTATAGATTATAGGACTATTCTGGTGTTTACAATTTTTTATGTCAGTTTTAGTAAGTTGCAGTTTTCTAGGGATTATCTTCATCTAAACTTGAAAATTTACCACCATAATGCTGACTATAATATCCTTTTGTGATTAGTATCTTAGCTTCGTAAGCTGTGTCTCCTTTGCTATTTCTAAAATTGGCTATTTTGACCCTCTTTTTCTTGGTCAGTATCACCGGATATTTCTCAGATATTGTTAATTTATTAATTTCATTCTCTGTTTTTCTATTTTGTATTTTCTGGTCTTCATTTCTTTCCTTCTAGTTTCCGTGGATTTAATTTGTTGTTTTTCTAACTTCTTGAGGTAAGTGCTTATTAGCTCATTGATTTTTCTGCCTTCCTGCTTTTCTTTTTCTTTTCTTTTTTGAGACAGGGTCTTGCTCTGTCACCCTGGCTAGAGTGCAGTGGTGTCATCATAGCTCACTGGAACCTCAAACTCCTGGGCTTGAGCAATCCTCTTGCCTCAGCCTCCTAAAGTGTTGGGATTACAGGCATGAGTCACCACACCTGGCCAACCTTTCTGCTTTTCTAATATAAGCATCTAGGGGTATAAATTTCCTTGAAAGCAGAGCTTTTGTTGCATCCCATGCATTTTTTCTTTTATACCCTATGTTTTGATATTTCATATTTGTATTATCATTCAGTTCAATATGTTTTCTAATTCCTTTGGTCCATGGGTTTTTAAAAAAGCATATTGGTTAGTTTCTAAACATTTAGGAATTGTTTAATTTTCAAAATACTGATTTTGGGCCGATTATAGTCAGAATTTTTGGTTTTAGTCCTTTGAAATTTGTTGAGACCTGATATATGACCCAGGATTTGTTCAGTTTTTGAAAATGTTCTCTGTACACTTCAAGGAAATGTCTGTGATGGGACTCTTGGCTACACTCCTCTGTATGTTTCACTTAGGTAAGATTTATTTAAATCAGGATACTCAAGCTGCCTGCATTCTTAAAATTATTGTGCTGTTCTTTTGGTTATGTAGATTTTAAAACCTCCCACTGTGATTGTGGAATTGTCTATTATTCATTATGGATCTATCAATACAATATTTGCTTTAAACATTTTGAGGCTATGTTTTTAGGTGCATACAAATTAAAATTGCTCTCTCTGGCAAATCAGGTCATTGTGGATGTCTCCCTCTGTCTCTAGTAATGCTTTTTTGTCTAATTATAACCTGATAATAATATAGTTAGCACCAGCTTTCTTTGGTTAATGTTAGGATATTGTATCATTTCCCATTATTTCACTTTTAATTTTTCTATGTCTTTATATTTTAGATGATTCTCTCATAAGGACATAGAGTTGGATTTTATTTTTCAACCCATGTCACAGTCTTTCCAATTATATTTAATAGAATTACTAATATGAGATAATGCTGCTCTATTTGCTTTTTGTTTTATCTAGATTTTGTTTTTCTTTTGGCATTCTTTGGGATTGTCTACATACTTTCTATTTCAATTTCTGCCTGTGTTAATTTGGTAGTCATATATGTATTTATTTTCATGTTATTTTAGTGATTACCCAGGAAATTATAACCTGTCTCCTTGGCTTACTAATTTTTAACAAAAATCATTTTTTTTAAACCTTTATTTGACATTACAAGGATCGTAAAATGCTCAATGTACTATACTCTAGGCTTAAAGCTTCTATTATTTTATATTTTGATTTTATCTTTTTTATGGTCCCATAAGATATTATGATGATGATGATGATTATATATAGCCAGTATACATGTTTGACCTTCCATCTGAGATTAATTTTCTTCTGCTTGAAAAATAGCCTATTTTTTTTTTCAGTAAGAGTCTACTGATAGTAAATTTTCTATTGTCTCTCTAAAAATGTCTTTATTTCCCTGTTATTCTTGAGGTGTATTTTTGCTTGCTATAGGATTCTAGATTAGGAGCAACTTTTAGCACTTTAACACATTGACTGCCATACTAGAAAAAAAATTTTTTTTTCCTTGGAGGCCACGGTGTTTTATTAGAAAAATAAAATAAAAACTTCAAAAACAAAACAATCCTTTCTAATTTAAAATTTAAAAAAATTTGTTATTTTTTATTGTTTTCTGGGTGAGAGTTATATACAACTTGAAAAATAGTTTGCAAAACTCCCAAGGTAAAGAGACATGTGAGTTACATGTACTTCATAAGGCCCCAGGCCCAAAACTAGTGTGAGCTAAATACAACTCACATAGCAGTTAATATGTTACATGTATTATTTCTCATAATTTCATTTTAAAAGTTGGCTGTCAGACTTACTGTTATTTTCTCTTTGTTTGGTTTTGATCCATTGTACTGTGTTCTTAGGTATCTTTTGTTTTTTCCTGCTGTTTACAAGAAAAATTGTTGAAATAATTTGAAGCCAAGGGAGATAATATTTTCCAGACTGCATCTATGTTTGCTTCTGACTAAGCAAGGAACACTAGCAATTGCAGCTCACTTAAATTGGAATTGAGCTGGTTGGAACTGAGTTTCAGTCCTTATGAGGGCCAGTCTAATGATGGTTTACCCTTACACTCCTAGGGTGCATCCCTTTGTGGTCTCATCCTAAGGCATGGATGTTTTACTCTGCTCTCAGTCTCTCTCCCTCCTTCCCTCCCGCTTTCTCTCTCTTTCTCATACACACACATACTACCCTCCTAATCCCCTAACCCTAGTCACTGACAAACTCTGAACTCAATTTTTATATTCCTGTTCCTGTAAGAACAGTTTTGCTTAGCCTCTTTTTGAAGCAGCAGATCACCCTAGGGAAGAACATCCCTACTATACTGGGCTTACCTCTCTGGGATACTTTCTTCTCTGAGATTTTTGGCCCCATATGGTTGCACTGCTCTTTTAGATGGTCACTGCTATCAGAGGTGTTTTTGAATATGCTGTCCAGTTCTAACTGCTCTCAGCAAGAGGTTGGTTTATATTACCTAGTTTGTTATTACTAAAGGCAGAAGTCTTAACGTGCATTTTTTGTTAAAATAGTTTTATATTTCTTAGCTGTTGGACCCATTTCAGTTCCGTGGTTCTATTTATGTCTTGCTTGCAAATAATTCTAACAGCTGAATGAAATTATCAGGAGGTATACTTAGAATCACAATGGCTCAGTGGCCTTTCAATCTCAGTAGTTTAATTTTTTGGCTTTAAATTATTCTCTGATTCAGTTTTAGCATCTCTTTAATTCCTGAAGATTTTTTTAAAAAACAAATGACATTGAGATTTTGTAAATAACCTTGTACTGTATAATTAAAGTTTATAGTAGCTGTCTTTTTCATTAGGATGTTTAACTGGTATACTATTAGTTTTTTGTTGCTGTTAAATCTTATATAGTGATTATAAATACAGATTAAATTAATACTGGATACCCACCCCCATTCTGTAGTTTTACTTTCCGTAGTTTGTTATCCACAGTCAACTGTGGTCCAAATTATTAAATGGAAAATTCTAGAAATAATTCATATGTTTTAAGTTGTGTACCGTTTTGAGTAGTGTGATGAAATATTTATACAGTCTTGCTCAGTACCTGTTGGGATGTGAATCCTCCGTTTGTTTAGCTTCTCTACTCTATACTTGCTGTCCACCCATTAATTACTCAGTAGCCCTGTTCAGATTAACTTGTGTTCAGTTCACCCTTGTTTTACTTTATAATGGCCATAAATTTCACGAGTAGTGAGAAGCCACAAAGTGTTTCCTTTAAGTGCAAAAGTGAAAGCTCTCAACTTAATACGGAAATGAAAAAAATTGTTTGCTGAAGTTGCTAAAGACTATGGTAAGAATGAATCTTCTATTTGTGAAATTGTGAAGAAAGAGAAAGAGATTCATGCTAGCTTTGCTGTTGTACCTCAGAATGCAAAAGTTATGGCTACAGTGAGTGATAAGTGCTTAGTTAAGATGGAAAGGGCATTAAGTTTGTGGGTGGAAGACATGAACAGAAATGTATTCTGATTGACAGCAGTCAGGTTCAGAACTACCTGAGGTTTCCGGCATCCACTGGGGATCTTAGAACACATGCCCCAAGGATGAGGGGCAGGTACTGTGTTTACATGTCCATGAAACTGGAGTAAATTTATCTGATGTTAATTTTCTCATTTCTAGGACACTTTCTTCATAAACACTGAACCCCAAAGTTACAAAGACAAGCTACCTGATAGTGGTGATTCTGTACTTAGAATAAGCACCATTGCTTCAGCCATTGCAGATGCATCAGTTAGTACTGATCCTTCCCAACTTGCTGCCATGATTAAGGCTCTTTCAAATAAAACTAGACACAAGACTTTGCAAGAAGATGACAAACAAAAGCACTGTTCTATTGTGTCTCATTTCTTACCTAATGATTTAGAAAAAAGTAATGGGTCCAATGCATTTGATATGGAGAAATACCTTAAAAAAACAGAAGTTAGTAGATACGAAGGTGGATTGGAAAACTTTTCAAGAGCTGGGATGTCTGATATTTGGGATTTATCTTTGCCAAAAGAACAAACCACTCAAGACATGCATATAGTGGACTTAGATGCTATTAATATAAGTGTAAGGGAACCAAAAGAAAACACAGCAGCGATTTTTTATGGTGAAAATGGAGAGAGTGAGAACCAAGAATCATCAAGAACAATAACCTCTTCAAATTCAGTTGTTACAAATATAAGAGAGAATGAGAATGCAATAGTTGATGTGAAGCCACCTTCCACTGACAGCAAATTCCCAGATACTGGTAACAGTGAAAAAGCTACCTCAATTTCCCCTCCACCATCTAGTAGTTACTCATCAGTAAGGAACCCCAGAATAACATCCCTTTGGCTGTGTGAAGAAATACAAGATAGTAGAGAAAATCAGAAGCAAAATGAGTACGTTACTGAAACAAGCAACAGTGAAAAGCATGTGACTTTTGAAAACCAATGCATAGTTTCACCTAAAAATGTTGGTAAGTACCTGAGTAATTTGATTACATCATTCACAAAATTACACAGGTTTTTTCTTTTCTTATTGGAAAATATACCTTTCTGATAGATTTGAAAAATACCTCTCCTGAGTGTGGTGGACATGGCTCAGAGGATGACCAGGAGAGCTTCAGACCTTCCACTTCACCACTGAGTCATTCTTCTCCTAGTGAAGTTTCTGGAACAAGTTTATCAGGGTAAGTGCTCACTTTTTTTTAAATAATAAAAATATGTACTCAGTATTAGGAAAATTGGAAAAATGTGTAAACAAGAAAAATTACTATAGGTTCATCTCTCAAAGGTAATTATTGTAAGTATTTTGTGAATTTCTTTTCTGCCATTTTTCTGTACAAATTTTTGTACTCTGCTTTTTTCACTTATTATAACAATCATTCTCTGTATTTGAAAGAAAATGTGTAATATTACAGACTGCATAATGGATCTCTCTTGATTTAGTTGATACTTCTGGTAGGTAGTTTGTATCTTACTATGTTTTGCCATTTTAATGATACTGAGTTGAATAACTTTACTCATAAAATTTGTATTTTTTGAAGTTTTCTTTTATGGCTTTATAAGAGAGCTTTTATATGTTTCTCTATTGAAAGATTTTAATAAATGGAAAAATTTGCCTAACCAATGAAATTATCAGAAATGTTATGTATAATTTCAATTTGTTTTACATCATTGGATTTCAAAGGTATCTATTAACTATTTCCCAAGCCGCAATTGAGGTTTTTCATATTCTTCTGAAATGTGATGTGTAGTTAGAGCTAAATAGCAATGGAGAACTTAGTTTTTTCAATGACTCCTTGTAGACCCCTCATTCTGGAACACTTTTTCATATACACAGCCATTTCTTACCTAATAATTTATTAAAGGACACTAGATGTTCATCCATCCCAACCAAATTTGAAGGTCATCTGGTAATGACATGTCATAGTGTGTTTAAAATATTTGGCTTACACTTTCTTCCCTTGAGGTTCTCATCGGGATTGCTTTGCTGTCTCTGTGGAATGTTAGAGGGAAATCTCAGACAAGCTTGATTCTTTTTGCCTTGGAATTGACTTTATATATTTGCAGGGTTTTGCCAAAGATTCTGTGTTATCTCTTTATCATTACTTTGCCCTATCACACAGTATACCCTTTCAATATTTGGATTCAGGCATTTTTTTATTTCAAGAAAGAATTTTTTGAATCATTTCTGAAAATTGGTCCTGCTCCATTTTCTCCCACTCCCAAGAACTGTAGTGTTGCATATGTGGGATCTATTTTGCTTGACTTCTGCATTTAGTTTCTAATTTTTTTAAAAAAAAAACCTCTTTATTTTGGAATAGTTAATAGATTCACAGGAAGTTGCAAAGATAGCGTAGAGAGGTACATGTATTTATTAAGTGTAGGTAAACGTGCCTTAGAGGAATACTCAACTTTCTCATCTGGCATATAGTCAGATATTTTGAATGAGGGCGTCTTGTTTAGCTTTCTAAAGTGACCATGAAATTGGGAAGTTCACTCTGCATGGGTAATCTAGCGAAGCACATGTACCCTCACCTCTCTGCCTGGGGCAAAACCAAGGGACTTAGTGAAAAAAGGTCAATTTATAAGAGGGTAAGTATGCTCTGAACTGAAATTGCCGATGAATACAATATGAGTTGATCTTGTCTTGCTGAATTGCTTAGCATGTATTTTTGCCATACTCACCACAGCAAATACCTGTTGAGGTCTCTTGATTTGTGTCTGGTATTTGGATTAATCTGTGAATTCTTCAAGGGTAGGGTTTAGCTTACTGTTAAGCTTACAATCAAATTGTGGCCCACCTCTAACCCAATTTTATGATTTTCCATTATGTATTTCTGTGTTATATTTTTATTGATGTATAATTAGCGTACAGTAGATGTTAGCATAAGACCGTAAGGGTTTCATTCAGTGAGTTTTTGACACTTAGATATACCTATGTAAACACCACCTCCTAAAATAATATAAAACATTTTTATCACTCCAGTAAGTACCCCCTGCTTTTGTTTTTTTGTTTTTGTGACAGAGTCTCGCTCTGTCACCCCAGGTAGAGTGCAGTGGCATCATGATAGCTCACTGCAACCTCACATTCCTGAGCTCAAACGATCCTGCCTCGGCCTCCAAGAGTGCTAGGATTACAGGCGTGAGCCACCACACCCGGGCCCCTGCCCTTTTCCAGTCAGTTCTCCTCTCCTTGCCCCATTCTGGCACCCACTTTCTGATTTATGTCACCATAGTTTAGTTTTGTCTGTTCTTGGATTTCGTATAAATAGAATCATGCAGGATGTCTTTTTTTGTGCCTGGCTTTTTACTCAACATGTTTTTGAAATTCATCCCTGTTGCTGCATGTATCAGTAGCTCATAACATTTGTTGCTAAGTAGTCCTTTAATGCACAGATATGCTGCTTTCTGTTTGTCCCTTCTCCTGTTGCATAGTATGCATTTTTGTCCAAGTCTAAATTTCTGGCTCCATTTTATGTTCCTACTATTGTTTTCCCTCATCAACTTCAAATGAATGTGTCAGTCCTTTAGTTGATTTTTCGTGGAATATGGTAAATTCTGCATGCACAGTTCTTTCTTCTGGAATTTTTATTTTCTGATACCTCTGATTATTGTTGGTGTTCCATTTATTCTCACCTCCTTTTGAGTACACTGGTTGGCCGTTAGTTGATACACCCTTTTCTGGCCATCCATGAATATTTCCTTTTTCCTCATTTTCATTTCTATCTTCCCTCTGTGTAGTAAGGGATGGTCTGGTGTTCATCCTCTGCACCACTGATTTTTCTATAGTATTGACTGTGCTCCTCATTGCTGCCAATGTGGACTTTAATTTTGCATTTATGCATCTTTTTTGAAATCCTTATACTTTTTTTATTGTAGTAAAGGGGTTTGAGATTTTTTTTTCTGGTTCCTGTTGGCTCATATTCCATTTCCTCCTGATTTCTCTTCATGTCTTCTGTTTCTTCATCTGTCTCTTTCTTGATAATTTATATTTCTGCTTTGTGATCATTATTCATAGAGATGATTGCTTTGTTAAGTTTTTTTATATTCATGGTGAAATATTGGTCAGAATTCTCATCTGTTTGGTGGTACCATGTTTCTGGTGAGTATACTTTATCTGGTAAGTTCTGCCGCTCACTAGCATTCCTGATCTTTATTTTCTAGCTAGTTTCTAACTGGTCTATAGAGCTGAGTTACAACTTCTAATTCCAGAACTGCCTTTGCATCTCTTTGTGACCAGTATTGGCAGTTTTGGGATTCCTTTGAAGTCTGACCTTTTTTTTTTTTTTTCCGACAACAATTCCTTTTTATTTCATTATATATGCTCTATGAAGCAAAACAAGAGGAAGCATATATGTGGATATGACAAAGATAAGAGTTAATTAAAATAGTGTGAAGTCTGACCTCTTGACTGAAATTTTTCTCCTTTTATTTCTACGTGTGTTCTTGCAATTTCATTTCTTGTTATTTGAGGTAATTTAACCTAAACACATTTGTTCCTGTCAACCAAAAGAGCCAAACTAATATGATGCATCACCCAGTAGTGATACAGAACTTTTTTTATGCTGTGTCATGGTGTTTGTGTGGGGAGTGGGTGGGAAGTAGAAATATATACAGGAACCCATGTAGGTGCAAGTCATGCAGTAGCTAAAATAGATTTGAATTTGGTCAATGATACTTTGTCACCATTGGTTAGAAACTTACTAGTATTTTGACAATACTGTCTTGATTTGGGACTTTTTGAAAGTGCAAAATTCAAATTTGAATTTTCTCTGTGTGTCCATCGCCCAGGTGAGTATTCTGAACTTTGCACACAAAAGAAAGATGGTGTAAAATCCAGTCAAGTTAAGAGCCGAATTCAAACTAACTGGTAGAGTATTCAGTAGGTGTGGAAGCCATTTCCAAAGATGACTTGACACTATATTCTCTCCCCTGTGCTCTTTGGCCCTGTGACTTGGCCACTTCCCCTGGGCAGGTCCATTTTCCCTCCTTGCATCTGGGCCTGTAGCTTTGTGGCAGGTCCTGACGAGCAGAATAAGGTAGAAGTAACGTGTGCGTGTGCGCGCATGTATAAATAGGTGTTGGATCTTACTATTTATTGCTGGCTTATCTTTTTTTTTTTTTTTTTTTTTTACTTAATATTTCACAAACATTTTTCTGAACCAGAGGATAGTATTCAACAGCATGACTTTTAATGACTGCATAGTGTTTTATTGTTTATCTGTGCCATAATTTCCACAATCTGATTCCTCTTATGTGACATGTAAGATTTCCTACTTTATTACTGATAGCAATGTGATGACATAACCTTTTTGTGAAGTATTTATATTCACCATTAATTTTTTCCCTCAGCATAAATTCCTAAATGTAGGATATCTAGGATATCTAGCCAAGGGCTTCTGATAGCCATGTACCACTTAGTCGCTCTGCTGGGAGTTGTGCCACCGTACGTTCCTATGAGTGGTATATGTCTGTTCTCATTTCTTTGCACTTATCCACATGATTCTTTTTTTCATCTTTGCTCTTTGAGAGCAAGAATTTTTTAATGCTTTTGTTCATTGCTCTCTGTCAGGTAGTCAGTAAATGTGGAATGAATAGCTAACATTGCTATATATCTGTATATGGTATTTATTAATGAAGATGTCATGACATCTTTCTGTTACAGTAGTTTGCCAGTTACTTGATTCAAGAGGAATATAATTTACAATTTTGGATAATTAAGTATAAGCAATGAATCCATAGTTGACTTATTTACAAGACTATAGGAAAGTAGGAATGGTTTTTTGCTAATATAAATAATGTTAAGGAGTGAACAATTCCAACCATGAGGTATTCTCTCTTTCAGGTGTGCTTTAGAGTCCTTTGGTTCAACAACTCCTCAGAAGCCTCCCTGTGAGAGTGGGTTGTCTCATGTGGTGTGTTCCCATGCTAGTGTGAGCAGGTTGACTTACGTGTCTGAACAGGAGAGCACCTATCCTACCACAGCCACAGATTACGGCCTGGAGGACTGCAAGGTGGGCAGCACCTGGAGTGTTTTTAGTACGGCTTACAACTCTGAACTGTTACGGTTGTTGGGTTCACACTAAATCTCAAGCCTGTATAACTTCTGTGTTGCTATTTTACCTTTAAAATGAACTTCTGTGTGTGTGTATACGTGTGTACATATTAAACAGCTACTTGTGCTGGGTAGACACTAGAGGCATTTTAGTATTTGCCCTCACAAAGCTCTCAGACTGCTGGAGACACACTAATGATGTTCACCGTGATGCACACATGCCATGGGGCTGCAGGAGTGACTAACAGCCTGACTACAGGGGTGGTTCAGCAGAAGTTCCTGGGAGGGAGAGTGTATTGAAGCTGAGTTGTGCAGGACTACTTGGAGTTAGGCTGGGAAGAAGCAGAGTGACAAATGGGAGAAGGTGTGGGTTGTGAGGAATGCACTGTGGGTGAGTTACTCCAGGAAGGGTAGGTCGGCTGTAGCACATCATGTCCATAAGAAATGGAGATGAGGCTAGAAAAGATGGAGGGACCAAACCATGAAGAGTGCTGGAGGGAAAATTTGAGAGTTTGAAGGCTTTTAAGCAGGTCACTGACATGATCCACTTGAATGTTTTAAAAGCTCACTCCATCAGAATTTAAATCTAGAATTGAAAAAAATAAGCACTCCTTTGAGCAGTGTGGAGGAAGGATTCGGGGCAAGATCAGAATCGGGCACTAGGCGTGAGGCCACTGCAGTCATCCAGGCCATGGTCAGGGTGGGCTTGGGCTGAGGTAGTAGCTGTGGGGATAGAAGAGAGGGAGATGCAGGAGATGTATGCAAGAGAAGCTAGTATTTTGTTGTGTGTGTGTGTTCTTTTGTGAATGTGGCAGTGTTCAATATTTTAATGAGCTAAATATGACTGTTGTGGGTGTGCTGTAGAGCCATCCTCTGGCAGGCTACTAAATATGTGCACTAGAGTTAGTAAATAAATGAAGTAGTATCACACAAAACATTACACCCATTTCATTGAAAGTTGTCTTTATTATTATTATTTCAGGATATTATGGGTGTACAAACATTTTGGTTACATGTAATGACTTTGCCACACCCAAACGATGATTTGAGGTATGGCTTTCCCCCCCTACAATACTCACCATGTCCATTAGTTGTGAGTTTACCCTCCCCCAACCCCTCAATCCCTGAAGAATGTTACTACCCTGTGAGCACCATAGTGTTGATCAATCAGTACCAGTTTGATGGTGAGTACATATGGTGCCTGTTCTTCCACTCTTGTGATACCTCATTTCAGAGGATGGGCTCAGGCTCTATCCAGGAAAATATAAGAGGTGCTACATCACCGTCGTTTCTTATAATTGAGTAACATTCCATTGTATACATATACCAAATTTTATTAATCCACTCATGGATTGACGGGCACTTGGGTTGTTTCCACAGCCTTGCAAGAGTGAATTGAAAGCTGTCTTTTTGATGTTAGATATTGAGTCTGTATATTCTTAGTTTAGTGGTTAAGAGTAGAGTTATAGATTCAGACAACTTCTCTGCTACTTCCTCAGACACATTATTACTAAACCTCCCTAAACCCGTTTTTTTATAAGGAGGAGTAGTATGTGAGAGCAGTGCCTGTCCCCTATTAAGTCACCTTGAATGCATATTATTTGTTATTAATAACTGGCAAATCTGGTCTTTATCAATGTCTTTGTTTCTAAAGTTTGGTTCAGGAGAAATTTTCAAACCAATTACCAAAATCAATCAGTGAGGGTTAAGTATGTCTTTACTTGTGTGTAAATTCCAACTGGACCACCCTGCAGAACTGTAGGTGTCTCCTTTCAGGTTATGCATTATGTTTAAAGAAATGAGTATGTGAACATTTCCCAGAACCGTTACTTCATACTTAAGAAAATATAGCCAGATAAGTTTAGAAATGGGAGAAGGCATAGTGAACATAAAAATTAGCACCTTCAAATCTTTAAGCATGTGCAGCAGTGTAGACAAATAGAGGGGGTGGGAGGACCCTTAAGCTGGCTTCATGTTGACTCCTAACCTCATGTCAGTATCATTTGAAAGCTTGCTCGTCCCCTACTTGTTTGGTACTAATTTATTTAGATTTTTATTATAAAGTTTACAAAAATAAATCCCTTAAATTTGAAAAAATTACTTGACTCTGGTCCTTTATCTGTGTAACTTTTTTGGATGTAATTGGTTTATTTATTTATTGTTTATTTTGTTCATACAATTTTCTTTTTATAAAGCAGTGAGTACAAATTTTCTAATATAAGCCTGCATTTCATAGCTGCAAAACTACTCTTCTTTGTGTAAACTAAATCTTTTTTTAGAGGGATCATTTGTGTAGATCTCTTTATTATATTACTTGAGTTTATACCAACATGGCATGAATTTGTTCGGTTTATCTATGAATTATTTTTTAAATTTTTTCGTCATACTCAGAGTGAAATCACCAGTGAATTGAGCACTACAATTATTCAGTCCAGTCCAGCTCCATCAGAAGAACAGGCTGTGGAAAAGTTGGGAGAAAAAATTCCATTTCAGAATAGTGTAAAAGGAACATTATTATCGATTATCCAGAACAACTCTGATATAAAAAAAGTAGCTGAAACTACTTCTCTGTGTAGCAAACCTGAAGACGTAAAATCTGCCTTTAGATCATGTAAAGATCCTTCCTCCAAAAATGGAAATCTGTTGGAAACCAGTGAGATAGATGTGACATCAAACCCTGAGGAATTGGACCCAGTCAGACTGGCTCTCTTGAGCAAGTCAGATCTGAGCCGTGAGGCTGGGTCAGCCACACCACATCTCTCTGTGTCATGCCAGGAGTCTGTGGACAAAGAGCAAAGAATAACTTCTAAAGCTACGTCAACTGCCAGCAGTGAGTTCAGTGGCCAAGTTTCTCATTGGACCACCTCTGGACACCAGTATCCTCCTGCTTCCAGTGGTACGGATCTTGGTTCTGCCACTGAGATGCAACACGGGCCTGCCTCAGTGCCTGTACTCTTGACTCGACACTCTCTTAGCACAGCTCCCTTTGCCCAGCATTATGTGGGAACAGTCCCCTCAGCTGGAAGTGTTGCCTTGCCACAGTGCCATGCTGGCGGTGCCAACATCTGTGGGTTCTCAGGAGGCTATCCTTATCCAGCTGTCGCAGGAGAGCATGTGCAAAACTCCGTGGCTGTTGGAATTTGTGTAGGACCAAATATTGGCTCTGGATTGACGGGTACCTCTTCTCTTTGTAACCCATATTCTAATGCTTTAAATCAGAACCTACTAAATACAGTGAAAGCTTTTCCTGTGCAATCTGTTGGTGCAAATTGTGGAATTGAACCATGGGATTCAGGAGTGACATCAGGATTTGGTAAGATGCTTTTTCTCTGTTGTTATTGTTGCTCACTAATATTTAAAAGTTGAATTTTCTCAAATGACACCATAAAACTCATTTGTTTCAAGGAGATACTAGTTGGTCTTAATTTCTTTCAAGTTTTCTTCTTTGTCCTCCATTGAGAACACCATGATACATTTCTGTGCAAGGGTCCTGGAAGTAAGCTTAGAGGAACACTGAAACTTCGGCAGGTGAAAGGTTCCCTATGCCTTTGTCTGTCTTATCTCTTTTTTGCTCTGCATGTAGATTTTTGTTATTCTTTCATCTAGGAAATGTTCAGTTTAGAGTCAAGTCCCAGAATAAGTCATCTTCTCCCTTGTAAGTCTTGGGGGTGACTGTTATAATAATGAAAGATGTGCTCTTATGTCCTCATCTGTGGGGGCTGCTTCTCTCTTGCTGACAGTCACTCTGCTCAGCAGAGCTAGGTGTTGTCCCTTTCCTGATATGGCACATGTGGCCTTGGGTGCTGTCTTCTCTGTACTCCAAGGTAACTGCATGGGGAGGGTGGAAAGATTGGCGCGATATTAAAAATCTGAATAGGTAGGCGTATCTGGAAAGTTAGAGCCTTTGTAGTTTCTTTTCAGGTTTTCTTTCAGATTATGATTTGTGAGGAAAAAGGGAAGAGATTCCTAACTGGTAATAACGTCAAAGAATTGATTAGCTGTAATTGTGAGTTTGATCAATTTTAATTTTTTTTTCCTGGTCTGGATGGAAGCAGGAAAAAATTGTTGGCAGGCTTCTGTTTATACAGTGGTTTATACAGTGTCACGTACTCCTACATCTGGGGCATTTTATAATGTAGCTCTTAGGCATAAACAGGTAGTCTTATATGATAATTGCCATTTAACCAAATGTGCTTTTAATCAGGTGTTTGCTCTGACTTTTGTGTGACGAGCTGTTTCCTTCCCCAGGGACTGTGAGAGTACCTGAGGAACTAAAGTTTCCTCATGCCTGCTGTGTGGGCATCGTGTCACAGACCCACCTCAGTGTGCTCAACCCAACTGACCGCTGGCTCCAGGTCAGCATTGGGCTTCTCAGTGTTAGTGTTAATGGTGGAAAGGTAAGCCTTCTCTGTCTCTCTCGTTTGACTTAACAATTGCATCATGATTCAGTGCTGGAGTTTTTCACTCTCCAATTTGTCCCCCACCCCCTTGAACTTGGACACAGTCGTTGGAACGATGTCTTTTTTGGGGTCCCCATATTGTTGTTGTACTTACAGTGTAAGTAGCAAAATCTGAATGTTTTACGTTTCCATCAGTTGTTGTTTATATTTTATTATTTATTTATAAAATCTTGTAAATTTGTTTTTAGCACAATTACTTAAATCACTGAAAGCTCTGAGTTCCTGGTCTCTACTTGGCATTTTTGTTAAATGTGGTCTAATATAAGTTACTGTCATTTGTCAAAGGAAGAAAGAAAAAAGTTACTCTTACGGTCTATGCCTTCATTTAGTAAGAGGATTGTTTCTAATTTATCTGATCATTTTCTTACATGATCTTTTGAAATATCTGGAAATACACTTTTAACATTAACTCATTATCATAAAAGAGTCTCCCACATGATCAAGTACAGCTCCTGTAATTCTAGACTGTAGATCTCCTTTCCCAATTATGACAACTATTTGAGCATCTATGAGGGGGAGGTGGCAATGTGGGCAGCAGCTGCTGTTTTGAAATGTCCTGGTTTTGGGACTGCTACTTGCAAACCCACATTGGTGGATGGATTTACTCTTCTCTCTTACCTCTTAGTAGGCTTAATTTACCTGGTAAAATCAGATTGCCTCTACCCCACCTCTTCCATTTCCTAGCTTTTTCATTTAGCCTTCAGATCCTCAGGTTAGATGAACAGCACATGATTAGAGGAAGGAAAGGGTTGAAGGTGGAAGTGAGATTCGAAGACTTTTTAGGGACATCTAGGAGTCTGGATGAAGTAGTGTTGTCTATGGGAGTGGTGAGTAGAAAAGAAGACCCTCATTCACAGCGAGGTGGGCAGAGTTGTACTTGCAGATGTGGGACCTGTCAAGAATCAGCCTAACCCCTGTCCCCTGTGGCATGTGAAGCTGCAGAAACCACATTCCAGAGAGGTTTACAGGACTGTGGAAGGGCTCCCATTGGCACCGTCCTTTTTTGGAAAAGTGAGAGTCTAAATAAATGTGCTTGGCTTAAAATAGACTAGGGAGACACATGTCTTTATGCAGCAAGAAAAATTCAACTTATGAAGCATTTTGACTAATTGTACTTTAGAGACAATCAGTTATAAGATTTGGATGTTTTTGAAGAGGTAATGTCCCAATCTGATAGTTTGAGTGACTGGGAATAGGAATCTTAATCTAGTTGATTGTATTTCTTGATTTTCAATGTGATGCCATTTGTAACAAACCGTATGGCTCTTTTTTAAAGGTGGATCTTTCAACATATCGTTGTTTAGTTTTCAAGAATAAAGTCATCATAAGACCTCATGCCACAGAAGAGATAAAAGTACTTTTTATACCATCCAGTCCTGGGGTTTTCAGATGTACATTCAGTGTTGCTTCCTGGCCATGTTCTACAGATGCTGAGACAATAGTACAGGCAGAAGCTTTGGCAAGCACAGTCATCCTCAGTGCTATTGCTGAGAGCCCTGTAATCGAGGTAACTATTTGTAAACAAGTCTTTGTCATACCTGGCATTTTAATGAAGGCTGTTTAACCTAAGGAGTAATATTTGGGGAAAATGAATTTGTAGGCAAATATGCCGTAAAATTAGTTTCAAGTTAAACATTGGTTCTTATATCGTATATCTTCTTACTTCAACATTTAAAATTATTTCCATTGTTTTACAGAAGCACAAATGTACTTGCTAAGATGTTTGCAAAGCAGATTATAACATTAAGCCCTATTTTCCAGCTGATTTCCATTGTAATTTGATATATACCTAGGAAGGTGCCAGCGGTTCATATTCTTCTCCCTTTTTTACTGTATAAAGGAATATGCCAGTGGTTCATATTTTCTCTCTTTTCTATACCTGAAGCTTATTTGCTGGCTGGAAAAGTTTCTCTTCTTTAGTCACAGACTGGTTTCAAACTCCTGACCTTGAGCGCTCCTCCCGCCTCGGCCTCCCAGAGTGCTAGGATTACAGGTGTGAGCTACCTTGCCAGGCCAAATTTTTTGATATTTTAAAATTTTTAACATGAGCTCACATTCATTGAGACTGTTTTTTGGTTTGGGAATCCCATGTGTCCTGGTCTTTGGAAATGTCCCTAGAGAGCACTTTGCAGAAATTCAGGCGTCCCTGGAGGCTTTCATCATTCTCAGCCTGGGGCCCCCATGGCTGGTGTGTCCTAGGCCTAGGTTTTCACATTCCTGCCAATGCTCTTCTGTGCCAACCCATCCATGACAGGTTCCTTGTCATCTCCCTAGACATGTGGACAGAGTTATTCTAGTTCTCTTTTCCTTTCTGGAAAGCATACTTCTTTGAATTTCTGGACTTGATACATGGAGTTCAAATTCCATTCCAGCCTTGCCCTTCCTATAACAACCTTGAGGTCACATGTTCCATTCTCTGGAGGGTGTTAAAGCTGAGCCTCTTTGGGTGGTCCCAGACTGAATCTGACCCAGACCTTCTTGGGCCTCCAATGGAAGTCAGCTCCCACTTACCAGGTCTGCCTTTGATTTCCCTTCTTGTTATGTTTGGCTAGGGTAAAAAAAGTGTGTGTGTATGTTTACAGTTAGTCCTCTGTATCTGTAGGGTCTGCATCCTTAGATTTAACTAAACTCAAAGCAAAAATAATAGGAAAAACAAAATGAATGTGTGCATTTGTACTGAACATGTACAGATTCTCTTTCTACGTGTGTAGATATCAGGGATCTGTATTATGTTGGTCTCCCATGTTTGAAGAGGTCAGTCTGTCATGATAGTTGCCATTTGTTTTAAACTTTTGGTATGTCTATTTTGATATCATTTTAAGCATTTTCAGTATTGTTAGAAGTTTGGATTAAATCTGAAAATGCCAAGATATTCATGATATTTTTGAAGGGAATTGAGAAGTCAATATTCTAATAATAGAACTTATTGAAAGGAGATTCATATATTTTATGAAATTGTGAGTTCATCTTTTTTTTTTTAGCAGTGTCAGATGCATGTCGGTTCATCTTTAGATCTAATAGTCTTTTCAGAGTAGCAACAGATAAGATATTGCTTAATTCTTTAGTACATTTGAGTATATAAACTACCTCAAAAACAGAATTTAACACTTATTTTTGAAGAAAATAAGCAATTGTAAAATTGCCTGGTAAAACTTAGGTAAGTTTACCTTTAATGCTGACTCTTAATTTATGGTTCCAAAAGACAGTGATAGGAACATAAGTTGTGCTATTTATTAATATATTGCTTTTCATAAATCAGTCCCTTTTCTTTTGTAATTAGGTAGAAACAGAAGAAACAGAAAAGACAGATGTTCTTGATTTTGGTGACTTGACTTATGGAGGCTGGAAAGCTCTTCCACTGAAATTGATAAACAGGACGCATGCCACTGTGCCAGTCAGACTGATTATTAATGCTGTAAGTACTGACATATAATAGGAAGCTACATACAAAATACATTGATTTGGATTTGTAGACACTGTTAAGATCATTCTTGGTTAATTTCTCTTATGAAAGTAAATTTTTTTAAAGGATTTTGTTAACCAATTTAACATTATGGCTTTACTGAAACTGATTCCGCTATTTCTGCACAGAATGCTGTAGCCTGGCGCTGTTTCACGTTTTCCAAGGAACCCATGCGTGCTTCTGTGGCAGCTGGTCCTTACGCTGATGTGGGGGCTCAGCTGGCAGGCCCTTCTGTGGTCAGTCACATGATGCCTGCCAGTTACGATAGACAGGTAGGTGGGGTGGAGGGTGGTGGAGAATTGGCTTAGAATTAAAGAAAGTTCAGTTTCCAAACTGCTTCTCTGTTGTTAAGATTTCAATCTTAATACCAGTATACATTAACAAAAAAAATTTTTTTCTTTTATAGGATCCAGAATTTCTGATAATTTGGGTTCTTTTTCATAGTCCAAAAAAACGAGTCAGTTCTTCAGGTATCGTGTTTATATTTTGTGGGAATTGCTTTAGTCTTTAGCTAAAAAGATTATAAATTTAAAACTTACTTCCTCTATCAGTAAATATGAATACTTTGAGTAAATTGTTAAGTATTTTATGTTGTTTTGAAAATGGGTCAGATGGCATGCTGTTTTGGGTCACACCTGTCTAAGTGTGGCTAACCAGAGCAGGTACCACTGAAAACCTTTTAGGGGTTTTTTTTCTCTTAAATTGATCTTATCACACCTACCAGTTGGATGTTTTCTTTCTTTTTCTGTCTTTCTCTCTGCTCATTTCTACTCCTCTTTTGATTCTTTTAAAAATCTTCTTGCCTAAGTTTTCTTGTTGCCTCTAAGGGCATTGTGTTGGACTGCTAATGACATTTAGAATTAAATAACTCTCTGGTCTCTGAACTAAAAGAATGAACCTTTATAGAGATTCTAGACTCAGCAGAAGAATTCTTGGCAAGAGTTGATGTAGAAGTTGACAGCCCAAACCCCACACCAGTTCTTAGAAGTGTTGGTCTCCGAGCAAGAGCAGGAATAGCTAGGATACACGCTCCTCGGGACTTACAGGTACCCTCAACTCTCCTCTTTGCCATTATTGTTTTGTGTTCAGGTTGATTTTACTTTAACTGTAACAGTTTTTTTAAAGGTCTGTTTTTCCTACTCCTTTAGACTATGCGTTTTTCGGCCAGTGTGGCTTCCTCAACAAAGCAACACTTACCTTTGAAAAATGCTGGGAATATCGAAGTTTATTTAGATATCAAGGTGAGAATTTCTGTCAGCGTCCTATGAAATAGTCTTTCCTCAGACTGTGAGAGCTCTTTACCTGAAGGCTGCTGTGCTGCCTACCCTGTCAGAGTGCCTTGAGTCTCAAACAAAATCACCAGGAGTTTTAAAAACTGGATGTTACACTAGTGTGAAATAGATGCTGTCGTACTTTAACTTTGAAGGCTAATGTCTTGAATACAAGGACTAGGTTCTATATTAGTTTCTGAAAAGTTTGAATGTCATCCTGTGGCTGGGTGGAATTGGGGAAGAATGATCCTCACACGTAGACGTTATTTCTGAGACCTGTGGGTGAGTGAGAAGGTGTTAGTGACTGGGAATTGGAGATGGGATGGGAGATAAGGTTTGTTATGGAAGAGGAAGAAGAAGAAAATATGCTTTGCATGAGAATAAGACAAGTTGAGACAATGACAGACAAGGAGCAAGGGACAAATAACTTGTGCTAGTAAATGAGAAAGGTACACAAGACAAGAATAACGGGTGAAAGCCATATTTGCATAAGTTGGCATTTAATTGTCATTATGTCACTATTTAGGTCCCAGAACAAGGAAGTCACTTTTCAGTGGACCCAGAGAATCTAGTCCTTAAACCTGGAGAGGAACATGAAGTTACAGTTTCATTTACTCCAAAGGATCCCAAAGCCTGTGAGGAAAGGTAATATAAAAATGTTTATTATGACAAGTTTTTACTTATCTCTCAAAACAGCCACTCAGTTGTGCTTCAAAATTGATAGTCCAAATGGTAAAGGAAATATATTACTTGACTTAATAAATTATGTAGCTCTACTTAATCTCTTCACTTGAGCTTCAGAGTTTTTTCTTTTTGTTACTAAAAATCTATTTTTAAACCAGCTGAATAGAAATTAAGAAATCACTATTTTCAAGTATATTCTGACAAAAGTAAATAATAGAATATTAATTTTGATGTTTATCATTAACTTTTTCTTTCAAGCAAGAAAGAGAAAAGAAAGAACTTATCAGTTATTAATTTAAGATAATTTTCCCTATCCATTCTCTAGGCCCGTGACTTTTGACATTCATAAGTAAATATCAGCGTACAGTCAGAACACCCTTGTTATTAGTATTTGAGCTTGCTTGCATAACCCTAGCTTAAAGCACACTCTCCTCTGAGACATACGTGGCTTAGCCCCCTGCCTGTGTTATAGAATGCTTTCGTGGGCTCAGTCTGCTCTTAGGACCTTGCAGAAGAGAGAAGTCTGGCCTGCACCAGTGTGACTACTTGTGCCTGGAATACTTACCCTCAGGTTCCTTGGGCTGTGCATTTCATGCAACCAAAATATTTGTACCCCATAATATCCTGAATTAAAAAAAAAAAGTTCCTTGGGCTGACTCCTTCTGGGAAGCTTTCCTTGACTCTTTCCTAATTTCTCATAAATAGTATTCTCCTAATACCATGACTTCTTATTTCCCACTGTGCAGATGGTATTATTATCATCTCTCTCATCTGTATTCTTCTCTGGAGTAGAAGCTGAAAGGGTGGGGATAACATTGTATCCTCAGCACTTAGCTCAGTCTCTTGGACAAAAGAAGAATGTAGGAAGTAGTTGCCAAAATAATTGAATACAGGACATTTAACTTAGATTTCTTTCTTTGTTAGGATCTTGAAAATATTTGTGCAGCCATTTGGACCTCAGTATGAAGTAGTATTAAAAGGTGAAGTAGTTTCTTCAGGAAGTAAACCTCTGCCACCTGGATCTTGCTGTTCAGATATTCCATCGATTTTGTCCAACAAACAGTTTCTGGCTTGGGGAGGTGTTCCTCTTGGTAGAACACAGTAAGTGTCAAAGATTGACAGATAATCAGTTGTATGTATATGGATTCGAGGAAAATTTTGTCATAGACACTATTCAGGCTAAATTATACAGAATTGGAAAAGCTTTCCAGATAGGTTGTGTCCTCATTCAGCCTTTCCCTTTAACATATATTCCAATCCCAATTCTATCTTAACTGGCTGCAAAAAGCCATTACACATTTGACCAACAATGCAGGAGCTACTGAATAGGGAATGTTACCTCAAACTCACTGCCACTCAGTAATTTTCAGAAGCCCAGCTGAGAGGTAGGTTTACAGAGAGCTGTGTAAAGAATATGCAATGCCATCCACCTATTCGTCTAAGTGACCCAAATTATCTCACTCCAACAACCATACGGTTTTAGTAAAACCCAGAGAAGTGCTTTTGATGCACCATGCTTGGGTGTCACACTTTAGACCATACTTGAAGGCACCTATAGTGGGGCGGGGGTGGCGCATCCTAGGAAATGGGATGCAGTGTTTATTGTTAAATTGTTCTCCTTTGAGACTCACTATATTGTACAGATTTATTTTTAAAAGGACCTCTGGAAGAAACTTCTGTCAAAAGTCTGTAGCAGGAACAGTTAGACTTCTCTCAAGCAATAACTAGTTTTTTTCTTAACTTCTGGGCACAGTGGTTCATTTGACTGATGATACGATTCTCTCTTTTTTTTTGAGACAGTCTCGCTCTGTTGCCCGGGCTAGAGTGCCGTGGCATCAGCCTAGCTCACAGCAACCTCAAACTCCTGGGCTCAAGCGATCCTTCTGCCTTAGCCACCCAAGTAGCTGGGACTACAGGCACATGCCACCATGCCGGCTAATTTTTTCTATATATTTTTAGTTGGCCAATTAATTTCTTTCTGTTTTTAGTATTGACGGGGTCTCGCTCTTGCTCAGGCTGGTCTCGAACTCCTGACCTTGAGCAATCCTCCCGCCTCGGCCTCCCAAAGTGCTAGGATTACAGGTGTGAGCCACCGTGCCTGGCTAATATGACTCTCTTTACAGAAACCCAGCCTCTCACACCCCCACTTGATAACTCTACTACTTGAAAATTATAACCACCACATTCTTTATAAATTAAAATAATAAATAAGATGAAAAATTTACAAAATGATGTTTCATTCAGGTAAGTCTTCCCCAGTCAGTGTACCCGTGGAAGGCTTTTCCCACTGGTGCCAGTAGCTGAAGAGACAGGGCATAGACCACAGCTTAAATAATTTCTTGGTTGCTGATCTTCAAAATTTGAGTAAAATAGAGATTTGCTCCTATATTCTGTATTCTCCAATGAAGAGAGGATTCATATACTTTAAGATCGAAATGTTTTCTGTCAGCCAGCTGCTATTTGTATGTCCATTGTACTTGCATTGTAACTTTTTAATGGTAGGATTAATTCAATATGCTTTTTAAAAGACTACTTTGTGCAAATGACCCTCTTAGCCTAGGACCACTTATTTCCCTGACAGCTAGATTGAGCTAAGTATCCCAGTGATATTTTACAAGACAGGTAATACCTATACATATAATAAGGTCAGTTGCAGAGCTATAATTGGAGATAGATTAAACCAGCCTCTCTGATAAGTTGAGTCCACATTTTCACTAACATGAGATTTCTAGGACTGTAGAGAGAGAATTCCAGGCTGCTGAGATGGCAGGTGTAGTCAGTCCATTTCTAGATATGGTGGTTGGTTTTAATTGCTTTTGTTTTTATAATTGTAGCAATATCCATGGAGGAAAACCACATTTAAAACATGTAATTGTTTTTAGGCTTCAGAAACTAGCTTTAAGAAATGATTCTACATCTACAGCCCAACATCTACGACTGCTTATTAGAGGTCAAGATCAGGACTGCTTTCAGGTTTGTAGAGTACATGGTCTCTTGTTTTATCTTCTGTTTTGTCTGGGTCCAGAACACTTACATGTACAGTCCATTTGTGTTATTTATCTTTTAAAAGCTTGTGTTAATGGTATGTTTTATTTGTGCTGCTACTTTGTCTTATGCAATGATTGTTTTTAAATTGTAGCTCCAAAACACTTTTGGTTCCGAAGAGCGATTGACCAGTAACTGTGAGATCAGAATTCACCCAAAAGAAGACATCATTATCTCTGTATTATTTGCACCTACTCGATTATCTTGTATGTTGGCTAAACTAGAAATCAAGCAACTTAGAAATCAATCACAACCAGGCATTAAGTTCACAGTAAGATAATTTTATTGCTTTTTTCCCCTCCCTTCAAGTTTATGACATGTTATAACTATTGGTTTAATGTTGGTAAATTTTATATACTCTGCTTTTTATAAGTGAATATATATGATTGTCTGCTTATAAACAAGTTAGGGAGTAATTATATGCTTTGTAGAATTCTCAAGTCATAAAAGCAGCCAGCATAGTAGTCCTATAATTAACAATCTCTTCCAGTGCTTTTAAGTTTCATTTTAGTTTGAGAACTTTGAAATGGACCCACCTTTTCAGGAACATGTCTTTGGGTAAATCCAGATGGAGCTATTTAAGATGTTGACTTTTCAAGTAAATTTTATTCTTCTAGTTCAGCAAAAATGCTGTCTTAGTCATTCAGTTTGCTGCTACAGACAAGGTAATTTATAATAAGCACAGATTTATTGCTCATGGTTCTGGAGGTTGGGAAGTCCAAGATCAAGGCACTAGCAGATGAGTGTCTGTGAGGGCTGCTCTTTGTGCTCTCATGCAGCGAGATGGGACGAGAGCACTGCCTTCAACCTTTTTTGTGAGGGCAGGAATCCCATTCATGAAGGAAGAGCCCTCCTTGACTTAATCACTTCCCCAAAGGCTCCACCTCTTAACGCTGTCACGTTGGGGATTAGGCTTCAACATAAGAATTTTGGAAGGACACTAACATTAAGACCGTATCAAATATCTATTGACAAAGTTTGCTAGACTCTGTCCTAGATGCTGGGGATAGAAAGACAAGAGTTTTGTATATATTTTTTATTGCCAGCATAATTTTTAAAAAGGATTTGAAACCGTGTATGTAGATGCTTCCAGAACAATTAGAGATAAAAGTAGTAAATCACTGAGGAAAGGAGGAGGTAAGGGCAAGGTAGATCTAACAAAATGCGAGCTACGTAAAAGTACACAGCTGTTCGGCAGTGGGGCTGGACTAAAATTTTGCTTCTATTTCCCAGTGTCAAAGGGGGAGTGTGATAAGTTAAAAGTTTAACAATATCCAAAAGTTTAAAAACTTAGATATTTATGGCAAATATAGCTTTATTTGACACTGGAGCTTGACATATTTTCTGTGGAATCATGCAATGGGCCCCATGAGCTATGATGGGCAAATTGTTTAAAGATATTAGTAGTCATTTTTACAGCTGGCATCCTTATATGTGAGCCCAGGACACAATGCCAAAGTACTAATGCACATGGGTGCACAGCTCTCTGATGATCTGGTTTCATGTAAGGATAAAGCTTGGTTTGTGGAGAGAACTAAATGGGCTGTATCTTTCAGACTTCCTGAATATATTCTGATTAGTGTCAGGTTTGCCAGCCAAAATTTTCAGGTTATTTTTAAGAAAGAATCTCAAGAGAACAACTAACTCTCTGGTGATTTAGGGCAGAACTATTTGATTTGACAACCAACCAAGCAAAATTTCAGGTTTGACATCTTCTTAAGTGAAACCGGGATCTTAGGGATTCCTTCCTATGTAGATGGCCACCCTCTACATAGGATCGGTGGCCACCCTCTCACGGATGTGGACAGAATGGGGTTTGTTTTTGAGTCATAGATAAATGTGTCTTTTAGTTCACCAGAAGACTCAGACTGTTAACATTGCTGTCTGTGAAAGGATAAAGTAGCCTGGTCGACTGGTGGCTGAGCACCTAACACTGGGGATAAGAGAGTCCAGGGAACAAGCCCTTTCTCTGTTATACCCACCTTGGATAAGTCACTTCCCTCTCTCATCTGTGAAATGCAGTTACTTGCCAACCCACCTTCCAAATCTGATTGTGAGGACCAAATGAAGTGATCGGTAGTTTCAATACCATAAGGCTTGATGACGCTACAATAATAAATAAATTTTTATTTGTTGCATGTTGAGTTTGTACCAGGCACTATCCTTAAGAATCATTGTGTGGGTACTGTGGTCTGACTGTGTCTCCCAAAATTCATGTGTTGGAAACTGATTCTCTAATGCCATGGCACTGGGAGGTGGGGCATTTTGGGAGATGTTTAGGTCATGAGGGCTCTGCCCTCATTAATGGATTAGTGCCTTTACAAAAGGGCTTGACAAGGAAATTCAAAATGCTCCAAAATTAGAAATTTTCTGAGTGCCGACATGATGCTGAAAGCAAATGATCATTGGAGCATTTTGGATTTTAGATTTTTGGATTAGGGATGCTCGACTGGTATGATGCAGATTTTCCAAAATTTGAAATGCTTCTGGTCCCAGACATTTTGCATAAGGAATACTCAACCTGTAATTAGGATTGAAAGATAATTTTTAAAGATACATATTTCAAAGAATATGGAGAGTTTCTTTTTCTAGCAGGGTAAGTATTTTCCTTACATTGTTACTTATGGGATATATTCCATGCACCTTTGTTTCCTTTGTTTCCTTCCTGCCCTGGGGAAGCAGGAGCAGATGGTATCCCAACACCTGGTCCAGTCTGTTGCTCCCCTGGTTGCCAGTGTATCTGTCCTTGAAGAGTTGTTGGAATTCTTGTCATCAGTTTACTCCCTTTTACATGCTTCTATCTGACACTGGTTAGACCAAACACTAAGAAGATTATATGATAATAGATTTTTTTTCCCAGAACATTTTATTATGAAAATTTTCAGAATTACTGAGAAGTTGAAAGAATTATATAATAAACACCCACATACCCTGTCACTTAGATTCTACAATTAACATTTTGCTATATTTCTTTCCCTTCATATGTAACAATCCATCAGTTTATCTGTTTTTTTTAATGCATTTCAAAAAAAATTACACACATCAGTATCTTTCACCCTGAAAACTTCCTAAGCAAGCATATTTAGACTAATCTTTTTATTGTTTCTCTGTCATCTAAGCTGGACTTTTATGACAATGAAATAATTATTCATAGCATTATCAGAAGACAAATAGTTTTTTGTAGCTCTTCGGTGTGTTTTTCCTTTTAAGACCAAGTTCTTAATATAATGCTGGACTGGATGTGGGGTAACTACTAGCCAAAGTATACAAACAGTAACATTTTTAATTGTATTAAATCTTTCTATATTTTCTTCTGACTGTTAATTCAATTTTCTGCTTTCCACTTACATAAAAATAATTTTGGATGTGTATGTTCTTTCAGATACCTTTATCTGGATATGGAGGAACAAGTAATCTTATTTTGGAAGGTGTTAAAAAATTATCTGACTGTTACATGGTAACAGCAAATGACTTAATACCTGGCAAAGAAAGTAGAATTGTTTTTTCTGTCCGCAACACTGGCTCTCGAGCAGCTTTCGTTAAAGCAGTATGTTTTAAGGATTCTCAGAAAAAGGTTTTACTGGATCCTAAAATATTGAGGATTTTTCCCGATAAATTTGTGCTCAAGGAAAGAACACAAGAAGTAAGTGTAAAAGTCTCTGCACTAAAAATAGGAGCTCATTTTTAGATTGGATTAATAATTATGTGTTTTATGACCAAAAGCTAAAACAATATTTAAAAGTAATATAAAAGAGGAAGTACTTATCTGGTCTTGTTGGAAATGCCATACATATGCACTTGTATTTATATTGAATGCTTAAGCTCATAAGATTTTATTCAGAATGAAATGACTTAAGAAAAATATTTAATATTTAATCTTGATTCTTTTCCTTGGCATCAGGATGTTACTTTAATATATAATCCATCAGACAGAGACAGCAATTGTAAAACTGCAACAGAACTGTCAACTATATACTTCTTTGGTGGAGATGAAATCTCAAGACAGCAGTATCGAAGGTAGATTACTTTTCTTAGACAATGTGGGGAATTATTCAGTAGAAATAATGAGGGTTTAAGTGGTTTGGGGGTTTGGAATTTTTAGAACATGTTTCACTGTTAGAGCTCAACTTTGAACCTGATTTTGTTTCTTAATTAAATATTTCAGAAATAGCTTACATTTGGGGAAATGAGACTATCATGTATTCTGATGTTTTTCTTTGGATGTAGAAATCAATGTATTGTTTTAAAACTCTTCTTTGCTGTAACATTACAGTCATTAGATTTTTCTTTGTGGACATCTGAGTAGTATAGAGAAATTTACATTTCTGTTTTGTCACTTCAAAGATTATTTGGAAGAGGCCAGATAAACATAGTCATATGATAATTTAAATATTTCCCTCTGAGTCTTATCATTTTTTAGCATGTTCTTTTTTTTTTCAGACACAAATTTTTAATTATGACCAAATTATTATGAACATTGAAAATGTCAGACCTGAAAAAAAAATCTGATTTTAGTCTTCTTTCTGCTTTTGTATTAGGAAGTCCTTGTTTTGATGTTAATATTTAACTAAAACTGGTGATTTTACTATCATGTGTAATTTTTAAGGGAACTTCCAAAACAAGTTTTCTTTTAGATATGAGATCTATGTATTAATGTATCATGCTGTTAGTGGGATTTGCCAAATGTATTAATGAAAATCTAATTAAAGTCATTTTATATTTAATATCACTTTTGAATAAAAACATCTCCTGTCAGAGCCCTGTTGCATAAACCAGGGATTATAAAGCAGATATTTCCAGAACATAGTGTGCTGCAAAACATTAATTTTGCTGAAGCATTTCAAGATGAACTACTAGTAACTGAAGGTAAGAATTTCAACATGTCTTCATGTCTTAAATCTTTATAGTATTATCTAGGTCCAGGGATATAACATAAGAAGGAAAAGTATTAAGTTTGGGTATGATGTCAGGCCATGTTTGAGCCACAGGTCTGCTATATGAATTTGAACAAATTACGTCACTGTAATTCAGTTTCCTTATCTGTCAAATGGGAAGAAGAATGATATCTAGCTTCTTATACATACAGAGTTTTTATGAGGATCAGATGAAAAGTCTTTGCTATACAAATGTTAGATGTTATTAATATTTTACTGTGCTTAGTCTCTGAGAAGGCTTGTAAACAGAAGAATGGTCATTATTAAATTCAAATTAGGCTGGGCACAGTGGCTCACATCTGTAATCCTAGTCCTTTGGGAGGCCCAGGGAGGAGAATCACTTGAGGGCAGGAGTTTGAGACTAGCTTAGGCAAGAGTGAGACCTCCATCTCTACAAAAAAATTTAAAAATTAGCTAGGTGTGGTGGTGTTTGCCTGTAGTTCTAGCTCTTCGGGAGGCTAAGTCAGGAGGATTGCTTGAGCCCAGGAGTTGGAGGCTGCAATGTGCTATGATGAAGCCACTACACTCAAGCCTGTGCCACAGAGCAAGACCCTGTCACAAAAAAAAACCCCCAAATTAACACTATTTAAGATTTGATTGCAGACTTACACTCAAACTGAAGTTTCTGTGCTATCGTAAGATTTATGTGGGGTGTGATGGTGGTCAAAAAAATTCAAAATAAACAGTAATAAAGTGACTCTAACCTAGATGATTGTTCTTATTTGAGCTACATGGCTCAAATATTTAGTAGTTGTTATTATTCATACAAAATATATGTATGGAGTTATATAAATTATGTAAAAATATATGTACAGATTTTTTCCACAGTATTGTTTATAATGACAAGAAGTTAGAAGTAACTTTAATGCCCAAGAATAGGGGGTTGTTAAATTATGCAGTAGAATATTTTGAAGCCATTAGAACAATGATATGAATCCACATACTAAATGACATGGAAAGCTCTTTATTTATTACAAAAATGTTTTAAAAGTTTGTATAGTAAAATCTCATTTTGGTAAAAATAATTTATATATATATGTATTTATATAAGTAAAATCGTGGAAGTGTATGCACCAAAATATTAAGTGGCTGTGTTTTGGTGGTAGAATTTCAGGTAGTAGTTTGTTACTCCTATTTTTATTTACTAGTTCTTAAATGATGGAATATATTTTGCTTCTGAAATGATAAAGGGAAGAGTATTTATGCCTTGGTAGGGGTGATGTAGAGTAATCTGTAATCTTTCCAGTAAATTAGCAGTCTAGATCATCTGCTCAAAGGGAAGGCAGAGATGGGCTGGTTGAAAATGATGAGCAGACTCAGAATGGATTTGTCAGCAGTGCGCTAAGGGAGCAGAGAAGGGAAAGAACTTGGATTCAGAATTAAACTCAATTCAAGACCCATCTCTACCACCACAGCCCCTCACCTCTTCCTCATAGGAAGAATCCAAATAAAAGTTAGACTGAAGTATGCTATGGAGATGGAACACTAACACTTAGTAACTCATTGCAACTGTGGTGAAGACTGTGATTAAAAATTGGTAGCAAGAGTTTTCAGTGGTTTAGAAGTTGGTGTAGTTCCATGATTCAGCAGCAGACCCTTCATTGATTGACAGATGCATACTGAGGGGACAAGATGCCCGTCGGTATGTAGACACTGGGATTTATGGGCACAGGATGCTGTCCTTGTCTGTGAGGGGTTTACTGACTAACTAAGGGGAAGACAGATGATTAAGGTGTGGTATGCAAAGTGCCATGATAGAGCTGTGTGTGGGAATCTGGGAGGGCACAGAGAAAGGGTACCTCATTTAGATTGAGATGACTGTTGAGCAAGATTTGAAGAAAGGGGAGGAGTTGACAAGGTGGAGAAGATGGGACCAGGGTGGGGAAGAATCTTCCAGATGGAGGGAACTGCATGTCCAAAAATTCAAGAAATGTATCATATTAAAAGGTTGTATTGACAAACCCAACCAGGAACTCAAATAACCTGCCAAGATCACCCCTCCAAGATGGGGTTGAGTTGGGACTGAATTTCATCTCAGGATTCCTTGAAATGTTATAATTATTGTACAGGTGAATGGAGGAAACAATACCACTTTTTTTGTGTTGGTTAGCACCATAGATAACCTATAAAGTGTCACAGTTGAACTTTTTAGGTGATTATTTTGAATAGCATTTGCTTGAGCATGTTACTATTACATGTGTTTGTAATGATCTTTGGCAAAATGTGACAGTATTTGTGACAGTATTTTCACAGTTGAGTTAAATTTTTATTGTTAGATGTCTTGGTTAAATTAATATAAATTTAAATGTATAGTTATGATGTTCTTTTAAAATTCCCCTTAAAAATATATGATACTTAAAGATTATCTAATTTTTATGTAGAATACAAGATAGTCTATAAAGCATCATATATACACAAATTCAGATGTGGCCTAATCTAGAGATATCATCTGGGAACTATTTTATTAATCTAGAAATAATTATGCCTGGTTTCTAGAATTGCTTAAGTTGAATGTCTATGAGACTGCCACTCGTAAAGTGTATACCCTTAACCTCTTTGTGCTTCAGATTCTTTTTCTTTGAAGTGGAGATAATAGTACTTGCCTCAAAGAGTTCTGAAAATTAAATGAATGTATATAAAGGGATTAGAATAGTGCCTGGCCCACAGTTAACTTTATATAAATATTTATTGTCATATATATCTTGAAAAAATTCTTGTTTTAATGCTCACAAAAACCCCTGAGATATTATAGATTGTTACTCTATGCTATAGTTGAGGAAACTAAAGCTCAGAGAGGTTAGGGAATTTGCCAAAGGTGACAAGGCTAATGAGTGGCAAGGGGGGCCCAAATTCAAGTTCAGCGCCTGACCTGCCAACCGCTGATGCTGAACTGCCTGTAATTTCATGCCAGTCAGTAGTGCTAATAATCAAATGTCCCTTACCCCAACCTAAGAAAATAATATTCTGTGGCTATAAATATATAAATGTATCTGTTACTTTGTATGCTTATGTGAAGATTCATGTATTTCAAAACATTATTTTCTATTTCAGTGTATGATCTTCCCCAACGGCCTACTGATATTCAGCTTTTTTATGGAAACATGTGTAAAATTATTCTTTCAGTAATTGGAGAATTCAGGGATTGCATTTCTAGCAGAGAATTTCTTCAGTCTTCTTCCAAAGCTAGTTTGGAATCTAAAAGGTAAGTTGAACAAACAAAAATCTTTCACCAGCTCTCAAGATTATTTGATTCTTAGTACAGCTCATATTTTTCCCCTGTACTTTATTATTATTTTGTCTCAAAATGTTTATATTACTATTATTTTCTTAATAACCTTATTAAATTAAATTTTCTTCCTAATTAAATTTTCTTAAACCTAATTAAAGTTTATTATACTATTTGACCTATACTGTATATTTTATACACTCTTTTAAGTATACACAACATGAAGGATTTTTATTCACTGAAAATACATGGTATATAATGCACTGCTAGTTTTGTCTTCATGTTTTTAGATTTATGAAAAATTAATATAAAAACATGACACAGTCTGAACTTTTATCATGTTTAACTTCTTTTCTCTGTCTCTTTCTCTCTGACTTCCATTTTTTAATAATTTTTCTAGTGACTCAGCAACTTCTGGAAAACATAGTGGCAATGTCTCTTTGGATGTGTTACCAGTTAGAGGTCCTCAAGGTTCTCTTCTCTCACAAGCTGCTCACCCACCTCAGGATAAATCAGCCTCTGGAGATATGTGGACCGTCCAGCCTGAACACCTGATTTTGGTAGCTCCTTCTCCTTGTGAGTATATTGACAGCGACACCACAGACTGTGTGCTGGGGTCCAGGACTGCTCCCTCTGTTCTCTGGCTCCCGTGGGAATCGTGCGGACTCGTGCCTTGCCCAGGGCCTGCTTCCCCAACTGGGGAGCTCACCCTTGTTGTGAGGCCACGCTGCTCAGCCAGGGTCCCGAAGAGCTCATTCAGCACTTGGCCTCTTAGTACCCTTAACACTGATAGAGTTGGTTCAGGGTTGGAATGAATCTGATACATATGTATATTCCAAAGTTAAGGCCAAGTGGTAACGATTTCCAGATTCCCATTTTTCCCTAACTTTGTTCGAGATTGTCAGTATCTTTGCAGTTTCCCATAGTAAACCAATGGACTTGTTTTACCGGGGATTTGAAATTCCTGTAATTGAGCAATTGGGAGAGCAACATAAATTAGCATACTGGTGTATTTATTTAGGATTCATTTTTATTATTTGTTAACATTTGTGTTTTTCACTGTTGCTAAATGTAAATAACATTTTATTTGTCTGATAAAACAGGCGACATAGCAAAAACTACATGTTTCCAGATTGTAAATAATTCTACTAGGTTACTGAAATTTGAGCTGTGCTGGCCAGCACATTGTCTTACTGTCACACCACAACATGGATTTGTTGCACCAGAGTAAGTATGATTTCTGTGTTCTTCTGAGTTTCTGTGTTCTTCTGAGTGTTGTTCAGATGCTATCATGGTGACTTTCTATGGGTCACATAATATGTTATATTAACTTACTCAGTAAAATTTTGCACTGTGCTGACTATACATTTGCTTGGTTCTGCAGGACAACAGTGAGCTCAGGGTGTGTGCCATTTAGTGGAGTAGAGGTCATACACAGCCAATTCTGGTGTAACCTAAGATGGTAAAGGCCGAACAGAGTCCCTAGAGTGGAAGACATCAGAATGTTTTATGTGTAGTACTCTGCCCACAGAATTACAAAGCAAGGAATAAAACTGGGCATGTGTTGAGGCATAGGGATCGTGATGTGTCTAAAGCCCCAACAGTTCTGCCGTTCTTTATCTTGGTTTGGATCATATTTTCTGCTGATGTTGTCCGAAGGATATTTTTTCAGACAAAGCTTCCTGACTTTTAGTATGTCTGAGCCATAACCCAGTTTACCATTTTCTACATATAGTATTTTAAAACAGAAGGAAGTTTTGGTGCCAGCCATTTACACACAGCTTCCCTCTGTACATAGCCTAGTAGTTGATAGGAGGGAAAGCCACAGCTCCACAGTTTTTCGGAGACCTCGTCTAGGTCCACACAACTCTCACTTCTGGAAGCTCCTTCATATTTGGGATTAGCAACTTTGCAGAAGAACAACAAAGTGACGAGTGTGCATTTTAGGGGAGTTTACTTGACTAAGACTGTGGGCTAAGGCATGGTCAGGGACACTCTGGAGCCATCAGTTAGAATCTACTAAGTGTTTATTGTGTGCAACATACCCTTCTCAACTGACGTTTGAAAAGGTAGGGAGATGACAGAACAGGTTTTTCACAAGTGACTTTTTCTGCAGCCCCATGTGTTTAACTATTAGCAGTGGTAAATAATCTGGCCCTGCCATTTCTGTAGCTGGTGATTTCTTTTAAGTTACAAATCTGAGCACATTGTCCATTTTAAACTCTTCTTTGGCATCCTATGGCTCTTGAGGAGAACACTGAGCACAGAAAATATTAGCCACTGGGTTGTAAAGAAACAGATTATTTTCTTCATTTCTTTTCCGTCTCCCCCTCCTTTTCCTCCAGCTTCCTCCCAGCTGCTATTAATACATTCTCTTTGTGACTGTTTTGTAATGTTCTTTACTATCAAGTGGACCAAATTTTTATTTTGAATTGCCTTGAAAGTGGCATTTCTGTGGTGTGGCTTGTTTTCACGTGAGTTTTTCCCTTGGGCGTGGGTTCACGCCATGCAGTGTTTCCTTAGCCCTTGAGTCAGGGAGCAGAGGCAGATGAGCTGTGTGTCGGCACCGTGGGCGCTAACCTCTGCTCTCTGCTCTCTCCGAACAATTAGGACATAGTTGGTTGCTGGCAGATGGTATTTTTGACTCTTGTGATTACTGTTCTTAAAGTATAGAATATTTTTGATTTTCATTATTAATTTTTTTTTTTAAGGAGTAAACTACAAATTCTTGTGAGTCCTAATTCCTCCTTATCCACAAAACAATCAGTGTTCCCGTGGAGTGGTTTGATTTATGTACACTGTGACAATGGACAGAAGGTACTTTTAAAAGTGTTGTTTTTCTTTTTTTGAGCAACATTTCTCTTATTTTGTAGCTTCAGTTTCATAATCCTCATTAGCACTTACATTTCAAAAATCATGTGAACGTATAATTGGCCTTCTGTAATCCATGGGTTCCACATCCTCAGATTCAACCAATCAAGCCAGTATTTGGGGGAAAAAATAATAAATACAAATAAAAATATAGTATAACAACTATTTACATAGCATTTATATTGTATTAGGTAGTGTAAGTCATCTAGAGATGATTTAAAGCCTGTGAGAGGATGTGTGTAGTTTGTATGCAAATGCTATATAGCGTTTTATGTGAAGGACTTGAGCATCCATGGATTTTAGTGTCCTTGGGGATCCTGGAACCAATCCTCTATGGATATTGAGGGGCGACTATATTTGTTCTTTTGAGCCCCACTAGGTTTATTTCACTAGAGCATTTAGTACCGACTTATTCATAGTGATCAGAATGATTCTGTTAAGGGATAGGGGTGGGTGCAGAATGAGGCCATGAAGCCATTACTAATTTGTGAAATTTACTTTCAAAAAAAGATGTTGGGGGAGACAAGGTAGGTAGAGTCAGAGATTAACTGTGTTTGACCATCTGAATAAACCTTAATTTCTAAATTCCTCAGTGTTTCATTTGTTTGGCATTTCTTTTCTCTATTATAATTTTAAAATAGAAGTTGTTTCTTTTAAAATGATAACTACATTTGTGTCTTTTTCCTTTATTTGGTTCATTTCAGAAAATTGTAAAAGTTCAAGTTCGAGAAGATTTGACTCAAGAAGAATTTTTAACTCGTTTGGCCTCCAAACCTTTTGAAATTCTTCCCCCAGTATCTGAGCCTTCAGTTAGTCTTTTGGCAAAACCAATGACAAAACCACCTTCCACAAAAGTTGAAATAAGAAACAAGACTGTTACTTTTCCTACGACAGAACCTGGTAAAACTTCAGGTATTATATCACAAAATTACATAATTCAAATGTCTGCTGAGTCTAATACTCTATTCTTAGCTGACCGTAAATTAGACCGTAAATTATCTACTTAAATTACATAAGTACAAATTTTTCCCCCTACTTGAGGAGAAAAATCAAATCATCATTAGCAATCATTTCAATGAGGGGCTGGATCTGGGACTTAATCTTACAGTGTTAAACCTCAGCAATTAATAACTCTTTGTGTTCCAGCAATCTTAGATTTTATTTGATGGTCAGAACCATCCCTCCCCAACTCTCACAAATCTTTGACCAGGATTGTTAGTAAGTTAGTAGATGAATGAGAGAGGAAAGTGGGTAGGTGGATCCTGGCTTTGTTACTTACTAATGTGACTTTGAGGCTCTAGAGAAGTTAAATAGACTGGCTCAGTTTCCCCATTTGTGAAATGGCCATTAGAATTAACACCTTCCACAGAGAGCTTTGAGGATAAATTCAGTGATTCATACATATACAGATGGTCCTCGACTTAATGATAGTTTGACTTAAGGTTTTTGACTTTATGGTGGTGTGAAAGCAATATGCATTTGGTAGAAAGTGTACTTTAAATTTGAATTTTGACCTTTTCCCAGGCTAGAGATATGTGATGTGATACTGTCTTGTGATGCTGGGCAGCGGCAGCAAGCAGCGGCCCCTGGTCAGCCACTTGGGTGAATAGCCTGTGCTGTATTCAGTAAATTGCATGAGATAGTCGGCACTTTATTATAAAATAGGCTTTGTGTTAGAAGATTTTACCCAGCTGTAAGCTAATGTGAGTGTTCTTAGCATGTTTAACACGTTGCCATACTAGAAAAAATTTTTTTGCCTTGGGGCCATAGTGTTTTATTACAAAAATGAAAACTTCAAAACTTGTCTATTTAATGACAAAATTGTTATTTTTTTATTGTTTTCTGGGTGTGAACTCTATGCACTTTGAAAAATAGTTCTTGCGGCTCCCAAGGTGAAGAGACGTATGAGTTACATATGCTTCACAAGGCCCTGGGCTCAAAACTAGCGTGAGTTAAATACAACTCACAAGGCAGTTAATTTGTTAAGGTAGGCTGGGTTAAGTTATGATGTTCAGTAGGTTACATGTATTAAATGCATTTTTGATGTATCATATTTTCAACTTAGGATGCGTTTATTGGGACATAACCCCCTCATAAGTTGAGGAACACCTGTGTTCACTAATATGTATATACATGTTACCAAGTAGGCACTCTGCAGTGCTGATACTCCTTCAAGTCCTGAGGAGTATCCACATGACGAGCATTGCCCCACATATCAGTAGCCTAGGAAAAGGTCAAAACTGAAATGTCTTTTCTATACCTGTCTGTGTCTGTCACTGCTGGCTCAGGAGTATTGTGGTGGGGCCTATTAGGAAAGATTTGGGACCATCTGTCACCTGGCCCTCTAGCTCCTGTCCTCTCCCATTGATTTATCTGCCTTTCAGTCTCAGTTTCCTGCTTCCATGCACCTCACCTGGGCCTGTTCACCCCCAGTAGCTACGCCACACTTCACTCAGTTTCAAGCCTGACACTTCTGGCCACGACACCCATTTCTCTGGGTCACCTACTCTAGGGATTGCAGCAGTAATCTGATCTCGCTGAGACCCCCTGTCTGCTGGCCCTGCTGCTTTTGCACTCTTCCCCTCCCCCTCATGTCCCTCTCCTCTCATCACCTCCTGGATTCTGGAGTCTGTCATCATAATCACTGCTTTGCCTACTCCCTTGACTGCTGCCCGCCCTTCTCCCTCTACATTCCTGCCTGGCAGAATCCCAGCCCTCGGTCACCCCACCGTCTGGCCACTCCATGTGCCCCCCCCACAGCAGAGCCTCACTGAGGAAGCTGTGCAGCCCTCGGATGGACACGGTGCCCCTCAACACGAGGTTTTTCTGCCAGAGCTCCTCGGTGTGTTCCACGGCCCTCCCCAGCAGCCGAGTGTCCCTTCTTTCCTCTGGGTGCTACTGCCCTCCTTCCCTGCTTCTGCTCGCTCGCTCTCTTCCTGACCCTCGATTTTGCCCCACACTTGGAAAATAGAAAGGTCTTGAGACTGAATGAAAAGTTTCTGTTTCCATCACAGACTAACCTCTCTGCTTAGAACCTAGGCCTCTTGAGGACTTCCTCTAGTCCCTGTTCTCTCCTGGGTCATCAGTTCTCCCTCTTGTTTTTGTTTTATTTTTTTGTTTTAAATTTTTAATTATTACGGGTACATAATAGTTGTATAGGGCACATGATTTGTGTTGTTTTGTTTTTTGTTTTTTTTTTTTTGAGACAGGATCTCACTCTGTCGCCTGGGCTAGATTGCCGTGGCATCAGCCTAGCTCACTACAACCTGAAACTCCTGGGCTCAAGCAATCCTCCTGCCTCAGCCTCCTGAGAAGCTGGGACTACAGGAACGCACCATGACACTCAGCTAATTTTTCTGTTTTTTGTAGAGATGGGTCTCACTCTTGCTCAGGCTGGTCTCGAACTCCTGAGCTCAAGAGATCCTCCTGCCTCAGCCTCCCAGAGTGCTAGGATTATAGGCATGAGCCACCGTGCCTGGCCAGTGTGATGTTTTGATACAGGCAAACAATAACAATCAAATCAGGGTAATTTTTTTTTTTTTTTGTGGTTTACTTTTCTCTCTGAGAAGCACATCTTCATATTTGAGAGGAATAATTTGCACAGACTTTCAATGAAATTTTTAGGCACAGCTTATTCCCTCAAGAGACACAAAACTCCACTGAGAAACCATCAGATAAGAACAGGGAAAATGGAAACCAGCCTGCAAACTTTGCTCCTATTACTATTTACCACCTTCCTTTTCCCCACAGCTCCTCTTCTTTCCCTTGAATTATTATAGTAAGAAATGGCATGTTTCTTCAACATGGGAATTCTCATGAAAAGGTACAGAAAGGGTTTGAAGTTTGTTGTACATAGGGGAAAAAGGTAAAAATTATTTTTCAGAGGTTGGTGGGTAAGTTAAACATCAAATGAACTCTTCTGTATTAGGGCTACTATTAGAAAAAAGATGGCATGGAGAAAGAAATCCTCAAATATTTCGTTTTGTTTTAGTTAAGTATTTTCATCACATTCTTTACCAGTAATTTTCCCTAGAATTGTGGAAAAATCTCTTTCTCTTTTTATTTTTTTTAATTTCAGGAAAATATGACAGTACTAACATTTTGGTTACATTTTATATCTTTGCCTCTCCCTAGCAAGGGCCAGAGGCATGCCTGTCTCCTCCACAATGCTCACCGCATCTCTCAGATGTGGGTCTATCCCCCTAACCCCCAAATCCCTGGTGAACACCACCACCATTTGAGCACCGTAGTGTTAATCAGTCAGTACCAATTTGATGGCGAGTACATGTGGAGCCCATTCTTCCGATCTTGTGTCACTTCACTTTGGATAATGGGCTTAAGCTCAATCCAGGATAATATAAGCAGTGCTAGCTCACTGTCATTTCTTAAAATTGAGTAATATTCCATTGTAAACATATACCAAATTTTAATAATCCACTGATGAATTGATGGGCACTAAATCAGGGTAATTCTTTGTTGATACATTTCTATCAGCACACAGTATGCTCCACCATCACTGGTTTAAGCAGCACCTTCCTTGGCCCCCAGGTCCTCTTCCTGCAGCTGCCCCTTTCTTGACACCCATACCTCATGTGAAAGTGTTCTGCTCCCAGGCCTGGAGCTGCCATCACCACCATGCCCAGAACCTGCTCCCATCAAGATCACGGAAGAGCTCCATTTTGCCAAATTCAGGGTCCTTTTTATGTGTCTTGGTTTATTTGACCTCTTAACACTATTGAGCAGTCCTGCCTCGGAACCATCCTTCTTATAGTTTTTTTGGTACCAACACTCCTAGTGTTTTCCTGCCTCACTTGCTTCTTCTCAGGTTCCTTTGCTTACTCTTCTTCCTGCCTTCTAAAGTCTGGCACGGCCCTGGCCCTACCTATGCCCTTCCTTCCCTCTGTGCTCCCTGAGTGCTTCCTGTGGCCTGTGACTCCAACAACTGCCCCTGTGCTTGGGCCCAGGCAGCATACCCCAGTGCCCATGTGGCTTCTGCATGTGGGCATCTCACAGGCACATCAGGCGTGACGTGACAGGACCTGCTTCTCCTCTGTTCTCACCCTTGTCAGTAAGTGGCACCACTGTCCGGCCTTTGGTTGTTACTTTGATTTTGTTCTTCCTCCCATTCAGTCCATCAAGTCCAGGAAGTCCTTTGGGGTCTGTCTTCAAGATAGATGCCGTACGTACCCACTTCTTTTCCTCCCTGTTGCTGCTGTCCAAACCTGCTGCAGCCATGTGCACATCATCTCTCAACCGAGCTACCACAGGCATGTCTGACCTGGCCTCCCCCGCCAACTTCAACCCCTTGCAATTTCTTTCCACAGCAGCCTGTAACTCTTCAAAAACATAAACCCTCTTACTGGTCCCTCGCTTACACCCTTCAGTACGTTTGCATTTTGCTTAGAATAAAACCCAAAATAGAATATCTGGTACTATAGTTCCTGTTCAACTCCTTTAGGGCACTAATGATTGTTTTTCCCCTATGATGAGGCAGTGGGCCTATTGCAGTAATCAGCTCATTCACTGACCTCTCTGAGTTGAGTTGTGACACGTGTGTTCCTTTTAGAGAACTATCTGGAACTCGAGAATCATGGCACCACTGCTGCCAAGTGGCATCTGTCGTCCCTAGCTCCACCTTACGTCAAGGTCAGTCATGATGTTTAAACTTCATGCAGGGTGTTTAAAAAACTGAGTATGAGCATAGGTTATATTATTGGTTATTTGTTCTGCTAATTTGTTTGCTTGGTTTTCTCTGTAGATGAGGATGATGCATGCCCAGAGTTTTTTAAAGGGGCGTTTTGAGAGTCACATTAGAGAATATGTGTGAAAATATGTGCTTGTTACATTTATTTATTTATCTTTTTTTGGCTCTGTAAAGTTCTCTTAGTGTGCTTGTTCCATTTAGTGCTATCTTCTAGCTCTGATTTTTATCTGGAATAACTTTATTTTGAAAAGCATTTATACATTTTATTACAGAGCATTGTATGTGCATGTGCACGTTTTTCTGTCCCATGTTCCGAGTGCTGTTATATGTTTCCAGCCCATGGAAGCTGGTGCAGGAAACAGGCTGAGTGCTCTTTGCCATTGAGTGTTAACCTGTCATCTACTGGGGACTGCCCAAGTTGGGTGGGTTTTTCATTTGTGTTGTTCAGAACACTGTGGCCTCTTTGCCATGTATTTTGTATGATGGTAACAGTTTTGAGCCATAACACTAAAAAATGTGTGCAAAAGATAATTCCTGGACTTGCTGCAAAGAAATAAAGAGCCGGTATTGCAAAGAATATTAAAATGTACATTCAACGGGGTCTTCAGGGTCTTTAAGGTAAAGGCAGTAATTTGACATTGTGAACAGCATTATAAGATCACTGTAGCCAGGGAAATGATAATGGTCACAACATGTGGTGGTGACAGCATGATGGCCTGTGCAGGGCTCAGTTAGGTAGCACCCGTACTCCTGGGAATGCATTGAGCAGTCCTTGTCCCCTACTAAATAGGTTGGTATGTCCTGGATAGCAATAGAGGCAATGGCATCCCTGTGGAATTAATCCATTGACGTTTATGTTTTTACATGGTTACTCCGCAGGGAGTGGATGAAAGTGGAGATGTTTTTAGAGCTACCTATGCAGCATTCAGATGTTCTCCTATTTCTGGTATACTGGAAAGCCATGGAATCCAAAAGGTAAGTTTTGGCATTTTTTTCATAGCCAGTTGGTAATAACACAGTGTTAATCATCCAGGAGTGCCTCATTTGATTCCACCTATTTTAGTTTGTTTATCTATGTCTAGACCTGACGTAGTCCCTTCGTTGTCTAACAGTAATCCTGGTTATCCACTTGGTCTCAATAATATACTTTCTCATTTTAATTACTGAGACTCATTTAAACTGTAGCTGTATGTGATAATGGCCCATTTATTCAGACATTCAGACTTCTAATTCTAGAATGTAACTATGAACTTAAAACTAATTGTAGAAGAATCTTGGAGCAGCTATAGTAGTTGTCACAAATTCTGTGCACTTTACTGGGTCTGTATAACAGGCTTTTGGAGGGATTCTCACTTTTTTGGAAAGACATACAGTTCTACAAGCATAATTTATTTCATTTCCCAAACCACGACAGGAGTGAAGCAGTAGAACCAGGGAATAGGTATGTTGTTCAACGAAAATTCAGCATGTAAAGAGAGATTGCAGAAAGAAACTCTGGGCCGGGTGTGGTGGCTCACGCCTGTAATCCTAGCACTCTGGCAGGCCGAGACAGGCGGATTGCTCAAGGTCAGGAGTTTGAGACCAGCCTGAGCAAGAGCGAGACCCCGTCTCTACTAATAATAGAAACTCTCTACTAATAATTGGCCAACTAAATATATATACAAAAAATTAGCCAGGCGTGGTGACGCATGCCTGTAGTCCCAGCTACTTGGGAGGCTGAGGCAGAAGGATCACTTCAGCCCAGGAGTTTGAGGTTGCTGTGAGCTAGGCTGACGCCATGACACTCACTCTAGCCCGGGCAATGGAGTGAGACTCTGTCTGAAAAAAAAAAAAAAAGAAAGAAACTCTGAAGGAAAGACATCCTGTGTCACTGGATCAGAAGACTTGGCGTCAGAAGGCAGCAGTACTCCCTAAATTGATGTACATATTCAACACAGTCCCGGTCAAAACCCCAGATGAATTTTTGTTTGTTTTGTTTTGAAATTGACAGGCTGACCCTAAAATTCATATGGACATACAAGGGACCCAGAATAACCGAACAATCTTGAAACAGAACCAAGTTGGAGGATTTACACGTCCCATTTTCAAAACCTACTACAAAGCTACAGTACTCAGAACAGTTGTGGTATTAACATAAGGATAGACACATACAGTTTTATAGACATATGGAATAGAATTGAGAGTCCCAAGATAAACCCTTATGGTCAATTGATTTTTTTTGTTAAGGACACCAAGACAATTAAATGGGGAAAGAATATTTTTTAACAAATAGTGCTTGGGACAGTTGGATAGCCACATGCAAAAACAATAGGATAGATCCTTACCTAGTACCATATACAAAAATTAACTCAAAATGGACTACAGACTGTAAACGTAAAAGCTAAAACCACAGAACCACTAGAAGACAACTTAGGAGTAAATCTTCATGACCTTGGGTTAAGCATTTGTTTCTTCAGTATGACACCAATAAAGCACAAGCCACAAAAGAAAAAACAGATGATTTATCAAAATTAAAAACATTTGTGCATTGAATGATCCTGTCAAGAAAGTGAAAGATTATCCACAAAATGGGAAAAAATGTTTGCAATTCATATATTTGACAAAAGACCCATCTAGAATATATAAAGAATTCTTACAACTCAATTTAGAAAGGGACTCAATTTTTATTTTTTTATTTTTATTTTTTTTGAGACAGAGTCTCACTCTGTTGCCCAGGCTAGAGTGCCGTTGCATAAGCCTAGCTCACAGCAACCTCAAACTCCTGGGCTCAAGCAGTCCTTCTACCTCAGCCTCCCAAGTAGCTGGGACTACAGGCATGTGCCACCATGCCCAGCTAATTTTTTCTATCTATTTTTAGTTGGCCAATTAATTTCTTTCTATTTTTAATAGAGACAGGGTCTCGTTCTTACTCAGGCTGGTCTCTAACTCCTGACCTTGAGTGATCCTCCCGCCTTGGCCTCCCAGAGTGCTAGCATTACAGGCGTGAGCCACCACGCCCAGCCAAAGAGTCAATTTTTAAAATGAGCAGAGGATTTGAATAAACATTTTTCCAAAGAAGATGCGTTATACAAGTGGCCAATAAATGTCTGAAAAGATGCTTAGAATTACTAGTCATTAGCAAAATGTAGTCAAAACCAGAAATGAAGTATCACTTAACACTCACTAAGATGGCTATGATTTAAAAAAAAAAAAAAATAAGGCAGGCCTGGTGGCTCACACCTGTAATCCTAGCACCCTGGGAGGCCAAGGCGGGAGGATTGCTTTAGCTCAGGAGTTCGAGACCAGCCTGAGTAAGAGCGAGACCCCGTCTCTACTAGACCTAGAAATTAGCCAAACACCTAAAAATACATAGAAAAAATTAGCCGGGCACAGTGGCACATGACTGTAGTCCCAGCCACCCGGGAGGCTGAGGCAGGAGGATCGCTTGAGCCCAGGAGTTTGAGGTTGCTGTGAGCTAGGCTAACGCCACGGCACTCTAGCCCAGGCAAGAGAGTGGGACTCTATCTCAAAAAAAAAAAAAAAACAGACCGCACGTGGTGGCTCACACCTGTAATCCCAGCACTTTGGGAGGCCAAGGCAGGAGGATTGCTTGAGGCCAGGAATTCAAGATCAGCCTGGACAACATGGTGAGACCCCATCTCTACAAAAAAATAGAAAAATTAGCCAGGCTTGGTGGCATGCACCTGTAGTCCTAGTTGCTCAGGAGGCTGAGACAGGAGGATCGCTTGAGCCTGAGAGCTTGAGGTTGCTGTGAGCTATGATGACAACACTGCATTCCAGCCCCAGCAACAGAGGGAGACCCTGTCTCAAAAAAAATTGAAGCTGTTGTTCAAAAACTTGCGCGCAAATGTTCTTAGCAACATTATTCACAATAGCCAAAATAGGTGGAAATAACCCAAATGTCCATGAACTAATGGATGGATAAACAAAATGTGGTATCTCCATACAGTGAAATACTTGGCAATAAAAAGAAATGCAGTTATGGGTACATGCTACATCCAGATGGATGGACCTTGAAAACATGCTAAGAAGCCAGTCACAAAAGACCACGTATTGTATTATTTCATTTATGGGAAATGTCTAGGATGGGCAAATCTGTAGAGATAGAAAGTAGATTAGCGGTTGCTAGTGTCTGGTAGTGAGAGTGGAGAGTGACTGCTAATGGTATCCGATTTCTTTTTGGATTGTTGAAAATATTTTAAGATTAGATTGTAGTGATAGTTGCACAGTTCGCTGACTTTAGGAACTTGGAATGGGTAAATTTATGTGTTCTTTTATATAATGGTCAGTCAGGTGTGGCCACAAGAGAAGATACAGGAGAGGCACAAGAGCACAAAGTGTATCACCCTCAAAGGTTCCAGAAAGCAGATGACTGCACGCCATGTAGGATCATGGGGAAAACACCAGGGTGGTCAGATGGCAGAAGGCAGGAGCAAGGGGAGAGCTGAGACCATGGCCTTTGTTGGGGTTTCCACAGGAAAGGCAACGCAGGGCAGGGTGAACAGTTTAGGACTGGTTAGTTCAAATAATTTTTCGCAGGCTGTAAGCCAAAGGGGTGGTCTCTAGTTGCCTGGTACCTGGGCCTAGAATGCATAAGGCAGAGAAACTGCCTCCTGGGTATGTGGGCCCATGGGAGAGGTGTGGCTCTGCCCTGGTTGGTTTGAGATCAAAGGCATGTTCCTGGTTGAGCCCTTTGCTGTCTCTAAGAGTTGGCTAACCCGGCCAAAAAGGTTTAAGACGTCAAAATGTACAGAAAACAAAAAATAATAAATAATACATATGGTATGTGAATTGTATCTTGATAAAGCTGTTTGTTAAAAAAGGGTGCAGCACTAGACTGTCTCCCAAGAATTTCTCATTTTCACACAACACTTAACATAAAAGTGTGAGCCCCATGAGATCTTTCATTTTTGTTATGTTCATCACTGTATATCTTGCACCATAGTAATTATTTACCACATCATAGATACTTGGTAAATCTTTGTCAAATGAATTTTAGGTCTGGTTGCTTAATTTGTATTAGGGAAAAAACAGCAAAGCATATTATTCTGAGACTATTTAGGAAAATATTACCAAATAGCACAGTTAGTGATGTATATAGTAGTGACCAAGAAGGGGGGAAAAAACCAGTTCATTAGTTACAGCCTGTTTTTTACTTTATTGTATTTTTTATCTATTTTTTCTTTGTATGCCAGGAGCAGCCTATTTTTTAAAGTAAGAGATGTACACAATAGGTTTTTGAAACATTGGTCAGTTTGATATGAGGATTAAATGAGATAATGGACCAGTGTGTACCTAGTATGTAATGTGCATTAATTCTGGCCTTTTCTCTCCTCTGTCTTGTTTTGTTTTTGGTGTTTGAAGGGGCGTAGTTGGTGTTTTAGGGTACTGCAGTCCTCAAAGGTGGTTTCACCCCCTTCCTTCCTTCCTTCCTTCTCAGAGTCTGTGCCCTCCTGAGCAGGTGATCCCTGCTTGCATGTTCTCATCTCTTTGGTAGTCCTGCCTTTGCCTCCAGGCTCTCAGCAGCCTTAATTAAGCTCAGGCTTGCTGGGTTATTATTTCTCAGGTTCTGCCTGGGCAGAAATGAGGTCACTTAACTGTTTTAATGTTTAAGTCCAGACTGAAAGGTACTAATTCATTGTTATCCTGATTGGTGATCAGTTTTATCAACGCTAAATTCTTTGATGAAGCTAGCTCATAACGCTGGTAAACATTATAAAATACTATTTTTAAATATTATAATTTTCTCATTGAGCTTTTTACAGGTTGTACACATGCAGGGCATGTATATAACTTTGAGCTGTATAGTCAAGGTTAACAGGTACTGACTGATGTTCTGAAGTTAATCATAATATGAGCCTTGAGTATTTGGCATCGTGATGCCTGTCCTGTTCTGCCTCCTGTTCCCCACCCTCCTCACTGTTAATCAATCCTCTGCTGTCAGTGGCTGTTGCCAACCCTTGTCTTTTTACTGTGTGGCCAGCAGAGGGTTCCATAAGCATTGGGAGGAAGACTAGATTGCATTTCTGTCGTTGGACCTTCTTCACGTAGGTCTTGTGCTTGACGGCTTTTGTACTTTTTAGTTTTTTTCCTCCAAAACATTTACTGTACATATTAAGGGATATGTCATATAAAGCCTTAAGCAAAAATGTGTTTTGGATCTGGTATAGTAACAAGACCACCAGAAATGAAAATGATCAAATTCTTTGAATTAGTGGGAAAATTAGCCAGTGCAAAAGCATCTGTTCATCTAATTTTTTCATACCAAAACTTTGAATTGGTAACCTAACTACATGTGTCTAATGATCAGTGTCTAAATTTCTCTTCTGGATGTGTTTTGTAGGTCTCCATCACATTTTTGCCCAGAGATAGAGGGAATTATGCCCAATTTTGGGATGTTGAATGTCACCCTCTTAAAGAGCCTCACATAAAACACACATTGAGATTTCAACTCTCTGGACAAGTGAGTATTATACTGAATTTAAGTAAATTATTGTGTGTATATTAAAAACAATAAATGAAATGACATTAAAAACTGGCCTAAAAATACAGAGTAGTTTCCTAGTATTATCCCAGTTTCACTAATTCTGCTGTACAGCCCCATAGTCTTAATTTTTTTGTCTTCTTTATTGATTGGCATGTTTGATGCATGGGACCCATGTTTGACTTAATTATGTGAGATACTGTGTATGTGCTTTTGTGTGTTTGTGCAGGCATGTGAGAGAGAAACTAAATAGTACACTGTTGAGAGTCTGCAGTTGGGGGCACTTAAAAATTTTAAGTCTCCTTTAAATAAATTTTAAAGGAATTGGTAGAATTCAAATACATAAATGTCCATGTATTTTCCTAGAGTGTTTATTTCTCCTCCCCTACCCTGTGATTTTTCCATACAGAGTGCCAAAGCAGAAAATGAGCCTGAAAATGCGTGCATTTCTACAGATTCTCTCATTAAAATAGATAATTTAGTTAAGCCCCGAAGACAAGCTGTGTCAGAGGCTTCTGCTGTTATACCTGAGTATGTTGTTTTTGTCAATTACAAATTTTTTTCTAGTACTTTTTGAGGTATAGTTACATGCAGTGAAATGCTCCATGACTTTACCTGTGAGTTCACATGGGTTACTACCACTCTTGTCAAGATGGAGAATATTTCTGTCACCCCAGAAAATTGTTACATGTCCCTTTGCAGCTGAGATTTGTTCTGTTCTGTTCTGATTTCTATCATCGTAGATTAATTTTGCTTGAACTTCATATACATATACACTCTTTGTGTCTGGGTTCTTCTCAACATGTTTTTTATATTCATTCGTGATGTTGAGTGTACCTGTACTTTGTTCCTTTTTATCATTTATTATTCATTTAAACAAACATTGCAATTTATTCATTTTCCTGTTCACATGTAGATGTCTTATAATTTGGAGCTAAGAACATTGTTGTATCTGCATTTCTATAGACATATGGATTTATTTCTCATAGGTAAAAATACCTAGTTTTATGTAAAATTGCTGGGTCACATGGTAACTTTAAAATAAACTACCAAGTAGTTTTCCCTAAGCAGTTGTACCATTTTACATTCCCATAAGGAGTGTATGAAAGTAGATTCTTAAAAACATTAAAATGTAAATTAACTAATAATTAGGTCTAATTTAGTTCTGGAGGAAGATGCCTGGAAGAAAAATATATGTTAAATACCTGCAGAATTTAATGTAAATTTGGTCATTTATTTTCTAATAGGAGCAAATAATGCATCCTGCTCCTTTTTCTAATAGGAGCAAAGAAATTCAAACTCTTTAAAGAATGCGTTTGTAACACTGTCCCTCTCTACGCCATTACTCTTTTGCTCATCTCACACCTGCTGAGTGCTTGCTGCCTGCCAGGCGCCAAAGTGAGCAGAATTGCCCCGGTCCCGCCTCCATGGCTCCCTCCTGGAGGAGGAGTCACAATCCAATGACCACACGGGGCATGTTCCATTACAAATTATGGAAAGGACTGGAGGGAAATGAATGGGAAACATGACAGATGCAGCTTGGTCTGTGACATCTGGGAAGAACTTTCCTGAAAAGGAACATTGCAGTTGAGGAGGTTAAGTGGAAATTTCTAGGTGAAGAGAGTGGGAACAGTTTCCGGCTGAGTAAAGGACATTGTTGGCCCTTGAGGAACCAAAAGATAACCTCGAGTTGAGAGCACATGTGAAGGGGTGAGGCTAGAGAGGGAGGCGGGGCAGAGTGCTGGACGAAGGAGGTGGGTGCTTTTCTGGTGAGCTATCGGAAGCCATGGAGTGACATGATCAGATTTGAGTCTTTAGAAAAATCCATTGACTGTAGTATGGACTAAGTCGAAGGAGGCGAGGGCGGATATGGTAAAACAAGTCACAGGCTATTTTTAAGTAATCCAAGAGTAAAATAGTATCAAGGAATACGAAGAGAATGAACAGATGTGAGAAGTATATAGGAAGGAAATTTGAAGACCTCCACAATGGATTGGATAAAAGGGCATGGGAAGCTCAGGAAATAGCAGTGAAAGATTAGGTTTGAGGAGAAAGGTCCTAAGTTTAGTTCCACATTTGTGGAGACTGAGATGTCTTCCGCTATCCTGAGGCAGATAGTTGTGTTGTGCTTGAATAGAGAAGGCTGTTGCCCAGGGCTGAGTCTTAGCTCCAGCATCCTAGGGGTGTAGGGCCACAGAGCGTGAGGGAGTGGAGGCGAGCCTGCCACATGGAGGAGTGGCCAGAGAGGGGAGAGGGGAGCCACAGCCAGTGGAATGCTCACCACCATGCAGGGGTACCAAGAGGCTGAGGCTGTGTCCGGGTCTCAGAGTCCTGTGTCCTGTGACAGCGAGTCAGCGGCAGGCTAGGGTGTGAGTAGTCCAGGTCCAGTGGCTTAGTTAGGCCAGGGAGGTGGGTGGAGAGCCAGGCTGAGAGGACAATGGGGATGAAGGCAGCGCCACAGAGCATGGCCTAACCCAGCACCCTTTACATGAGTATCCTGCTAGCGTCCGCTTATTTTCAAGTAAGTTAGATATTGCCATCACAAAACGATTTTTTAAAATGAGTTGTGAGAGGGCCGGGTGTGGTGGCTTACGCCTGTAATCCTAGCACTCTGGGAGGCTGAGGCGGGTGGATCGCTCAAGGTCAGAAGTTCGAGACCAGCCTGAGCAAGAACGAGACCCTGTCTCTACTAAAAATACAAAGAAGTTAATTGGCCAACTAAGAATATATAGAAAAAAGTAGCCGGGCATGGTGGCACATGCCTGTAGTCCCAGCTACTTGGGAGGCTGAGGCAAAAGGATTGCCTGAGCCCAGGAGTTTGAGGTTGCTGTGAGCTAGGCTGATGCCACGGCACTTTAGCCCGGGCAACAGAGTGAGACTGTCTCAAAAAAAAAAAAATAGTTAAAATCTATTTGAAAGTCCCAGGAATCCTGTGACATAAGAAAAGCTTTTTTTCAACATATGAATTTTGGGGAAAAAATATAAAAAAATAGAAAAAAAAGAAAAGCTTTCTTCTAAAAACTGAACTTGGTCTAAATCCCCACCAGTTCAGAATTGTGTTGACCATGAAAGCACGCCCTTCGATCAAACTATTTGCTAATTGGTTTGTACACCAAGATTTACAAATCTCAGCAGGCATGAGGTTCTTTTGGCTCTACTAATACTGAGACCCTGGACAGGTTTGAAGACAGAAAAATTACTGAAGCCTTAAGGGAGGCAACTTTGGAAGAAATGAAAGTAGGAATAAACATAAACATAACCAAGAAGGAAGTTTAGATCAGTGGTATTCACACTTGTGAGATATTAACCTAAGGGTATTGTTCACTGCCTCCAAACTCATTCCATCTATGCCATACTCACCTCTCTTGACAGTTTCTCTAGTATGCCTGGCACTGTTTCCCCTGGCAGGAAGGCTCCTCCCCAGATAGCCCCATGGCTTGTTCACTCAATCAAATGGCTCAAATGTCAAACCCCTCATCTATACTCCGAATTGCCCTTCTCTGCACAAAACCTTCAATTTAACTATAGCCCACTTTCTCTCCCCATCACCACCAATATAGATCTGCTTCAATTCACTTCAATTTTCTTTCAGCATACCATTTTAAATTCATTCAACAAATACAGAGTGTTGTGGTAAATCTTATATCCTAAATGGAGGAGACGATAAATATGAGAAAGAAATAAATTACACAGTAAATATTAGGGGGTGATAAGGGCTGGGAAAAAAAGAAAAAGTAGAAGAAGGGAAGGGAATCAAGAGTGCCAGGGGAGCTATTTTAAAGTTAGGTTACGGAAGGCCTTGTTGAGGAAGTGACATTTAAGCACGACAATGAACGAGGAGAAAGGAAGCCACAGGAGTACTAGGGGAAAAGCACTGCAGGGAGAACAGCCACTGCAACTGCCCTGAGGGGGACCATTCCTGGGGTGTTGAAAGAAGCATGTGAAGGTCAGTGTGGTGAGAGCATAGTGAATCAACAGGAAAATTAGTGGGAGGTGAAGTCAGAGGTACCTTGTTTTATTATTACTGATTTCCAGGATGACACTGCGCTGATCTGGTCATAACTGCATTTGTGTCTAACAGTACAGTCCCTCTAGGTTTGTAAGCCTTCAAGGAACTCTTCTGTCTTGTTCACTGCTGCACACCCATCACCAAGCACAGTGCCTGGCATGCAAAAGATGCCCCCAAAATGTCTGTGTGAATCAACAATACAAAGACCACTTGGGTGCTTATTATGTGCTACACTGGGGGCTGAGTCTTGCCTCGCCACTTCTTCAGCCCCAGGTCTGAGGAGGAGGGGACATGGATCTCTAAGTATCATCTCAGGCAACCCTGGGAGAAGGGAGAAGAGTGTTGAAAATGGTGATGTTTTTAAGACACTATCCTCATGGAATGGACTTACTCTGTGAGGAGAGAGCTCTTACGATCAATGAACTTAAGAGCTTCTGCCAGCGTCAACTCCAGGAAAAAACCATATCCCAGGGCCACATAGATGCGTGAAGTATCTGGGCTGAGGAAAGAGAGGTTAGAGGAAGTGGGGATAGTCCTTATCGCTGTTTAGCACACCATACAGTTTAAGACTTTTTTTACAACCCCCCCTTCCCCAAATTAAGGCTCTGGGAGGACAGCGATTTTGTCCTATTTTATTCACTGTCATATCCCCAGCATTTAGCTTATAAATCCTGCTGGGATATGTCTGGTACATAAGAGATACTAAAAAAAATATTTGTTGCATGAAGGAAGGGGGAAGCTGAGCCCTATGGGCTCAGAGGGGTGGGTAGACACTCACACCACTGTGTCAACGAAGAAGTTACAGCCCAAATCCACCTGCATATATAACTCCGAGTGCTTAGCTTCCTGTGGGGCCAGGGAAAAAGAGGTAGGGGGTCAGTGGTCAACTTTTAGGTCAGGTGACAGGTTTTGGTCTGGGGTCTCTTCCCATCTCCCACCCTTGCCCACACAAAAAAGGTGGGCAACCCTGAAGTCTTTACCTGGAGTCGCTCAATGACATTTCTCAGTTGAAGGTATTTGGCCAGCTGCTCATATACCTTGTCTCGATGGTCCAGCACCTTTCTGATGGGACAAAAGTACAATGGTGACCAATAGACAGCCCTGCCCCTCTTGGGATACCTCATATCATGACCCTCTGAGACCTGCACATCATTATGCCCTAAAAAGGCATGTCAGTACAGAAGTTAAAATTTTGGCCAGGCGCGGTGGCTCACACCTGTAATCCTAGCACTCTGGGAGGCCGAGGCGGGCGGATCACTCAAGGTCAGGAGTTCGAAACCAGCCTGAGCAAGAGCGAGATCCTATCTCTACTAAAAATAGAAAGAAATTAATTGGCCAACTAAAAAAAATATATATATATAAAAAATTAGCCGGGCATGGTGGCACATGCCTGTAGTCCCAGCTACTTGGGAGGCTGAGGCAGAAGGATTGCTTGAGCCCAGGAGTTTGAGGTTGCTGTGAGCTAGCTGACGCCACGGCACTCACTCTAGCCCGGGCAGCAGAGTGAGACTCTGTCTCAAAAAAAAAAAAAAAAAAACTTTGGACTCTAGGTCAGACTGCCTGGGTTTGAATCTGGGCTCTTCCCTTTACTAGCTGTGTGACTTTGGCAAGTAAGTAACCTCTTTGGGACTCAGTTTCCCCAACTATAAAATAGGAATGACAATATTACCTCATAGAGTCCTTAGGATTATATAAATACTTACTACAAAGCACTTAGAATAATGCCTGCCAAATGGTAAGCTCTGTATATACGTGTTATTGTTTATTACTATTACTACACTGTACTCCCAAGGCCTCCCTCCAATCAGAATGTTCCATCCTCACCCTAGAAAAAATCTTCTATCCCTTTTAGAATAGTTTTAGTTGTGAACACCTTACTTTTTGCTTGGATTAATAATGATAATAATAATAGCTCTTCATACTCATTGAGCCTCTAGTATGTTTCAGGCATCCATGCTAAATTCTTCACATGCTAAATTGAACACGTTGAAAACTCAAAACCACCGCATGAGGAAGGTTCCATAAACTTCCCCATCTCAAGATAAGTTTATAAGGCACAGAAAGGCCGGGTGAGGTACAACGTTCACAAGGATGGCAAAGTAGCCGAGGAAGGACGCGAACCCAAAACCAAGGCTTTAGAAATCTATCTCTACTGCGCTAAACATCTATGCCGCGCATGCGCGGACACATCCTCCGCTACCAACCCCACGTCTCAGCCAAATCGCACGGCGGATGGCAACTTCACGCTCGAACGCTGGGCTGGACTCCGAACTCGCCCACCAATCCGGAGGTTTATCCCTGAATCCGAACACTCCACCCACCACGTGAATGTTCCAAACGGCCCGCCCCCTGCGCTGTCACTCACCGCAAGTCCCGCTGCAGCACATCACTGATGAAGGTCTCGTAGCGCAGCACTTTCTCCCCCGTGGCCTCCACCGCCCGCCGTTTAGGGGGCGTCGCCATCATGGGCTCCTGGGGAGTGGGGAAGGGGAAGACCACGTTGACCACTCCAGTTTGGCCTCATGCACAGTTCATCTCCACTTTCTCAACCTTGGAAATGGGCTCATCCGGCTCATGATGGGGGTTCAGCTTTCCGCCCCTCCCAACTCGGGGACCTGGCCACCCAGGGACACCCAAACGCAGCCCTTACCTCAGGGCCGCCGGCAAAAAGAACGGTTGGTATGAATTGCGGCTTCCGGGTGGCGCGGGTGAATGACGTAGTAGCAAGCGCGCTGGCCAACCAAATAGCCAGGTGGGGAGGGGCAATCCTGAATGAAAGAAGACAGGCCAAAGGGGAGAAGAGAAGGGCGTGACTTTACGGAATCCCAGGAGATAGCATAAGACAGCGGAGTGTAGGCGCAGGGACTGTCTGGCAACAAACAGCCAATGGGGGACTGCGAAAGTGGCGCGCAGAGCCTATGAGGACCGTGCATGGCTAGTGGGGGTGGGGTTTAATGGGATTTGGCGGGTTCTGGGGTAAGCGAGACCCACAGGTAGAGGTAGAGTATTTAAAAGGTAGGGCCTCCGAAGCAGGAATTAACTATGGTTCTGGTCTGTGAGGAAGGGAGTATATCCCGTGTGATCTGTCTAGATATTGATTTTTCACACGGGAGGTTTGGATTTCACTCTTGGTAATGGGAATGATGTGAGCATTTAAACATTTTTAAACGGAGACAGATTTTCTAAAATTCTTTGATGACTCCAGCTCTGTGGCCCGCAATGCATAACTGGGGCTCAAGCGGGGATTGACAACGCGCTGTCGTTTAATGACCTCATTTAATAGTCAAATGGAGAGTCCCTGAAGTATTCTGCCAAAGATTGGCTATCCTGTAGTTAGGAATAATTCCTATGTTTTTATTTAAATATGTAAGCTTTTTTGTGAATTTATTTTTATGCACTTCAGTGACTGAGTGAATTTATTTCCCATGTTAGATTTTCAAACAAGAGCATCTAATCCAGCAAGTCCAGGCCTGAGCCCGGAGGAGAACCCAGACGCCAGGATCCTCCAAATGCTGTTTCCACCTGTAGAGCCTAGAGAGCATCAACCCCTACCGGGGAAGTCTTCCCAGATGACTTGTGTGTTTCATGTGTAAAAGCAGGCTTTTTTTTTTTTTTAAGAGACAGGGTCTCACTCTGTTGCCCAGGCTGGAGTGCAGTGGTACAATCATAGCTCACTGTATCCTGGAACTCCTGGGCTCAAGCAGTCCTCTTGCCTCAGCCTCTGAAGTAGCTAGGATTATAGGTCAGCACCACTATGCCCGGCTAATTTTTAATTTTTTGTTGAGAAAAAAAATAAGTATGTTGTCCAGGCTGGTCTCAAACTCAAGCATCCTCCACCTTGGCCTGAAGTGCCATGATTACAGGCATAAGCCACTGCACCTGGCCCTGGCCCCTGAAAGCAAGTTTTTTTTTTTTAAATGCTTAAAACTGAAGCGAGTTAAGCTTTTCTTTGCCCTTAGAACAAGATGATTGTAAAGGAAACATTGATTTTTTTTAAAACATATTTTTGTAAATCTCATGATACATATAGTTAAAATTACATTTAGTGTGATTGAAACAGACACTAGGTAGTTAGATAAGTATTACCTAATCTATACCATTTTCCTGTGAAAAGAGAGAAAACACTTATCTTTGTTTAACAGGAAGAACGTAGTTCTGATGGGCTAGAGGTGGATCTGTGCAAGTCTATTAACTTACATTTCACAAAAATTTTTACTTTTAAAAATGTATTTCTAACTTTATTTTTATATTTCAAACCTATAGAAAAGTTGACAGTGAACACCCGTATATCCTGTGCTTAGATTCACAAATTATTAATATTTGACTACATTTGCTGTCTCTCTTTCCAGACCATGGGATAGTTGTTGACATGGATTGCATAGCATTCCATCCTTTGGATGGACTCAGATTTTTTGAGCCACTCCTATGTTATTGGATGTTTGAATATGTCCAGTTTTTTTTCATTGTTATAATCCAGGATGGGATAACAGTCTTTGCTTGCACAGCCATGATTATTTCCTTGTGATAAATTCCTAGAAGTAGAATTTATGGATCTAAGGGAAGTCACTGCATTGTAGATCAAGTATTAAGTGAGAATCGGACTCATACTCCCAATAACAAACCTCCTCATCTAAGCTCTACATCAAGGATCAGCAAGTTATGGCCCCTGGTTTGCTGACCCTTGATGTTTTCTTATGGCCTGTGAGCTAGGAATACTATTCACATTTTTAAAGTGCTTAAAAAAAGTAAAAAGAAGAAAAAATATTTTATGACATGTGAAACTTATGTGAAATTCACATTTCAGTGTCCAGTAATAAAGTTTTATTGGAACACAGCCATGCATTCATTTACTCATTTGCATATTATCTGTGACTGCTTTCACACCACAATGGCAGAGTTGAGTAGTTGCCAAAGAGACCATATGGGCTGGAAATCCTAAGGTATTTACTATCTGGCCTTTTTTTTTTTTTGAGACAGAGTCTCACTCTGTTGCCCAGGCTAGAGTACCATGGTGTCAGCCTAGCTCACAGCAACCTCAAACTCCTGGGCTCAAGCAATCCTTCTGCCTCAGCCTCCCGAGTAGCTGGGACTGCAGGCATGCGCCACCATGCCAGGCTAATTTTATATATATATATATATTTTTTAGTTGTCCAGCTAATTTCTTTCTTATTTTTTTTTTAGTAGAGACGGGGTCTTGCTCAGACTCGTCTCGAACTCCTGAGCTCAAATGATCCTCCTGCCTCGGCCTCCCAGAGTGCTAGGATTACAGGTGTGAGCCACCACACCCGGCCACTATCTGGCCTTTTACAGAAAAGGTTTGCCAATTCCAACTCTATGCAATGTCAGTCACTAATACAAATGTTGGGGCTATAACCACGTGGCCTCCCTAGCTTCCACTGGTGACCTCTTACCTGACTTATGGGTGGCTATTTTCAGGCTGGTGCTTCAGGAAGATAAGAGAGACACAGTCAATCTGTCTCTAGCCTCAGCCTGAGATATGAAATGGACTCTGTCTCTCATATCTCCATTTGTATCTTCTCTCCCTCCCATCCAACTTCCTACCCCCATACCTCCCCCTGCTCTTACTTACATGTCTCTGACTGCCTTTTCCCAAGAAGAACAAGAAATGATTGAGGCCCAGGTGAGTCTGTATTTCCCCAATAGCTAATGTTATAGACATCTTGTCATGTGCTTATTTGTCATCTGTATATCCTTTTTGGTGAAATGCCTTCACATTCTTTGCTCATTTTCCTAATAGATTGTTTGCTTTTTTAACTGTTGAGTTTTGAGAGTTCCTTACATACTATACACATGAGTTCTTTGTCAGATGTGTGGTTTGCTAATCTTTTTTCCCAGTCTATAGCTTGTCTTTTTGTCCTCTTAAGAGGGTCTTTTGTAGAGCAAACACTTTTAATTTTGAAGTCTAGTATACTTTTAAAAATTTTTTGAATCATGCTTTTGGTGCCACATCTAAGAATTCTTCACAAGCCCTAGTTCCTGAAGACTTTCCCCTATATTTTATTTTAAAAGTTTTGTTTTACATTTAAATCATCTGTTTTTAAAAACAGCTTTATTGAGATATAATTCATATATCATAAGATTCAAACTTTTGAAGTATACAATGCAGTGGTTTTTAGTATATTCAGAAGTTGTGCAAACATCACCACAATCAATTTTATTTATTTATTTATTTATTTATTTTTTGAGACAGAGTTTCACTCTGTTGCCCTGGCTAGAGTGCCGTGGCATCAGTTTAGCTCACAGCAACCTCAAACTCCTGGGCTCAAGTGATCCTTCTGCCTCAGCCTCCTGAGTAGCTGGGACTACAGGCATGCGCCACCATGCCCAGCTAATTTTTTCTATATATTTTTAGTTGGCCAATTAATTTCTTTCTATT
>CAUYMX010017508.1:0-47517 GCA_963573855.1 Lepilemur septentrionalis | reverse complement strand
CATAAACAACCTGTTTGTAGAAATTCAGGCTTCCTGTTCACTCCTGACTGACTGTCTAAGTCCACAATAACTACATCGAAGAAATATAGAGTCACTATACCTCTTTTATTATACTTTCGTTAATTGATGACTACCTCTTAGAACTTAGAAGCTAGCCCCTGAAAGACTTTGTACCTGTTGTTCACCTAGATAGATTAAGACTTGTTAGTAGCCCCTTGAGAGGACTTTTGACCCCAGCCTACTACCTGTGTAATCCTGTTCCCCTAGCAACTGCATTCCCTGATAAGCAAATGTGTAACCCTGACAACTAGTAATTGAGACCTGTGATTATGAAAACCTGTGTGAATCTAACCGTATTGGTAGATCATGCACGGAGACAATGATCTAGTCGCCTAAGTCCCCCGCTGTGATTATTCCGATCTTTTTATATAAAACTATAAACTGTACCTTAGTCTCTGTGTATTCTTTTATTCTATTTCCTATCAATTTTCTTATCCTCTGTGGCGACCCCTATCTTGGAGACCTGGCTCCACAGGGAGGAGTAGCTGACGTCCTCGTGGGCCTGCCGCACCCCCGTCCCCTGCTCTCCCTTCATCTGTTTCCCCGCAAATGATTGCATAGAACATAGAAAGCAAGAGAAAGTTGTTCCCACTTCACGAGAAAGAAAATGGATAATCTAAAAGCAGACATTTTCGTAAACTCATCAGAAATGAAGTCACAGTAAAACCAGGTATGCTGTTTAGCATATGGCCTAGTTCATATACATACATTGTATATATATAGTTTATTTCTCTCTATATATACATATCTATCTACCTGTATCTTTTTTTTTTTTGAGAGAGAGTCTCACTCTATCTCCCAGGCTAGAGTGCAGTGGTGTCATCATAGCTCACTGCAACCTCAAACTCCTGGGCTCCAGTGATCCTCCTGTCCCTCAGCCTCCTATGTAGCTGGGACTACAGGGCCACACCACCAATTTTGGTGGAGACAGGGTCTCGCTCTTGCTTAGGCTGGTCTCAAACTCCTGACCTCAAACAATCCTACCATCTCGACCTCCCAGAGTACTAGGATTACAGGCATGAGCCACCATGCCCAGCCCTTTTTTTCTGTCTATCCATCTATCTATACCCTCATTATTCACCTAGCCTATATTTGCAAATTTCCCTACTCACTGCAGTTCATTTGTGATACCAAAATGAATACTTCCTACACATTCACCGTCATTCATGGACATGTGCAGAGTGGCCAAAGATGTTAGTCACCCAACATACAAGTTGCCAGCTGAGCTCAAATCAGGAGATGCTCTGCCTTCTTGTTTTAGTTCTCCTACTACAAACAAATGTCCCATTTGAAGTCTACTTGGTGCCACACTTTTTACATTTTTGTGCTTTTTGAAATCAATTTGGTGATTTCATTGTTTAAAATGGCCAAAAAGCATAGTGTTGAAGTGCTACCTAGTGGTCTACGTAGAAGACGACTGTGATACGCCTTATAGAGAAAATATCTGTGTTAGATAAATAAGCTTTATTCAGTGATACATAGCGCCTTTGGCCATGAGTTCAATGTTAATCAATATTATATATTTTAAAAGGTGTTTTTAAACAGAAACACACATAAAATAAGGCTATTTATGAATCTGTTAATGAAAAATATAACCAGAGGCTCTTAGAACCCTTACCCTGTGTTTTCTTTAGGAGCAAAGGTTCAGTGTTCTCTAATTGAGTGTTTGCAGCAACTTTATAGAATTTAATATGGTGAGTAATGAGAAATGACTCTAAACACACTCATGTGTTGCTTAACGATGAGACACGTTCAGAAAAATGCATCCTTAGGTGATTTTGTGACTGTGCGAACATCATGGAGTGCGCTTACACAAACCTGGATGGTATTGCCTACTAAACATGTAGGTTATATGTTACAGCTTATTGCTGCTAGGCTAGAAGCTTGTACAGTATGTGACTGTTCTGAATACTGTGGGCAATAGTGACATAGTGGTAGGTATTTGTAGGCTCTAAACATACCTAAACATAGAAAAGGTACAGTAGAAATGTGGTATTATCTTACCATGACTATAGAAGATAGATATTAATAGACAGATAGATATGTAAATACATAAAAATAGTAAAATATACATATTTTATTTATTTTATATCTTTTAAATTTCTACAATGAGCTATAATATTATTGACTCACACTCAATATTTTCCCTAATAAAAGAAAATTGTATTTGTGATCATGTTCCTTGTGCAAACATGTGAATGTGTTTGAATATTTATTTTAGACTGTTCCATTTATAAAAAAAAATTAAATTTATCTTTATCCTTGAATTTCTGTTTTAGCACAGATAATTGATAATTTCTCTTGCAGTGTAGATCTGTGGTTTTTAAAGTATCTTCCTTGAACTGTCAGCATCAGGATCATCTGGAAGTTGTTAGAAAATTCTCTAGCATCACCCCAGACATAATAATTCAGAACCTCTGGGGATGGGGTGCATCATTCTGTGTTTTAACAAAATTCAGGGTCATTCTAACACATGGTAAAGTTTGAGAACCATTGAATTGGCCACAGAGAGATCTGGCAACATTCTATTACTATGATTTAAAAGGAGAATCTTAATCTGAATGAAACAATAGATTTTTGTTAATTGAATGTTTCAAACCTCTTCTTGATTATATTATAAACAAAAATATGATGATGATGTCCTCAGAAAATGCTGTTAATATTATCTCAATTATATGGTTCTGAAAAGCAATTTCTTACATTGTAGCTAGAATTCTCAGGAGATAATCCTATTAAAATAGATGTAGACTCTTTTAGTCAATAGTATATAATGACATATCACATGTACAATGATGTAATGTGTCACACACATACATACAAACACAAACCTATGTACAAGCATTGAATCTTTCTTATTCTGGCTATTTGATAGCAGGCATTACCTCTGGTTAGTAATTTAAAAGATATTTATTTGTAACAAGTAAAATTTGCCATAATAAAAATATAAAAGATATTTTATAAACTACTCTTCAAAGAAAAATTTATATAAACTCATTAATATAGCATTCTTTATTTTCTGAGGATCCTTGGATATGATATAAATTATGTTCATTTCTACTGTACAAACACTGTTAATAAGGGATTTAGAACAAGGAGATTAGAATAACTATAAATGCCCAGCAAAGCAATTCAAGCACTGAAGAATAATAAGAACTAGACAATATCTTCAGATTTAAAAAACAAATTTACATTTGAGAGCTTCTTATAAGAATATAATTTTAACATCTTGGCATTTTCCTAAAAGAACACTGACTTCAGAATGAAACACAGAAGAATCTGCTTATGTACAGTACATCTATTTAGATATCATCCACAACAGTAACTTATTTTTTAACTCATTTTTAAAATATTTTATTTGTTTTGTACAACCTTTATCAAGCGACCGGCAAATTATAGGATAAAGCCAAATCTTAGCAACTTCTTAGACTAAAATCAAAAAGCCAGGGGCCTTTTATGACTTTCTCCAGGTTTTAAAAATGTCTTGTGTAGGATCATCAACTTCAAGTCTAGACATCACTAAATGACTTCTTGAAATGTCTGCATGCAGACCTAAAGGTAGGAAAAGACCCGATGTAAATAAGAGCTATTGGAGTTAAACCAATAATGTCTAAGGTTGCAGCAAGCATGATGATAACCTTGTCCATTTTTTTGCAAGATTATTTATCTTTCTCCTGTGGAATTATTTCACAGGCTAGGAAATAAAGTACTAGTTTGCTGGTAATAAATAGAACTCAAAAATTGAAAATTGGGGGAAGCAGAAACTGTATGCTGTGTTTATAGAACAAGAAGCTGTGGTTTTGACCAAGTTTTAATATTTTCCAATTTGGAAATAAATAATAGAAAATGTGATATTCACGAGTGTAACCCAAGTTCTGTGTTACTGAGATATCTCAGTTATCTTATTCCAAATGGACCACTTTAATCCAGTTAAAGGACAATCTTCTAGATAATTTATCATCAGGATTTGTGCAGAACTTGAGATCTGCCTAGACTATTTCTGGGCCTGTGTCTCAATTAATCATAATCCATACATATCTATAATCCATAAAACCTGCCAAGAACTCTTCTGTCAACCGAACCTATTCTGAACTTTGTTAGGTACACGAAGGATAGACTCATAATATGTAGAAAGCAAAACAAAATTGTTATTTTCAGAAGATCAGCACAAACCCATTTTAACTCATTTAAAGGAAACTTCCTGTTATAGCAGAGCTAAGAACAAATGGTAAAGCAAAATTACTTATGTTCTTATGTACAATGTATTGACTATTTCAGGCCACTAGGGGACCTTTAAGTAACTTACTGTTCTGAAAAACTCCAATGCCCAGAGAGAACATGTTATACACTGTGTAACATTTCAATCAACAATGGAGTGCACATATGACAGTGGTCCTGAAAATTATAATACTCTATTTCTACTGTACTTTTTCTATGTTTAGATACACAAATGATTACTACTGTGTTGCTACTGCCTACAGTACTCAGTACAGTAACATGCTGTACAGGTTAATAGCCTAGAAGCAACACCTTATACCATATAGCCTAGATGTGTAGTAGGCTGTACCATCCAGGTGTGTATAAGTACACTGCATGACGTTCGCACAGTGGCAAAATCACCTAAGGACACATTTCTTAGAAAAGAGCAGACTGTTCTGCTATACTAATTAGAACACTCAATAAATCAAATAGGCCTGAAAGCTAGGAGTGTGTTAGTAAGAATACGAGGTGATACTGCTTTCTAGACTATTACTTACTAACATAATCTGACTTTTCACATATTTCATGATGATGCATAGCTTCATCATGGAGGGAGGGAGGAACAGTGTATGGTAAAATGTTCAAAAATGAAATTATGTAAATTTCTTTCCAAAGATCCTACTATATTAAGGAATATCTAAATGAGTCGATTAAGAGTATTACTAGCAATGACAGATTAAAAAGGCTTATGTTACATTATGTAGTTTTTTGATGTTATAAGATGTCCTTCATGTTTGCATACATATTTTCTTTTTCTTATCTTAGAACAAGAATTTTTCTGGCCCATTACCTACTGTATTTGTTGTTTCTTTTTTTTTTTTTCCTTAAATTATTTTGGGGGTAGTAAAATGCACATAAAATTTACCTTTACTGATATTAAGTATATTCTTAGTATTGACCAACAATTACCACTATTGAATTCCAGAACATTTTTATCAACACAAAGGAAATTCAATACCCACTAACTGCATTCCCGTTCCTCCTTCCCACTAGCTCCTGGAAACCACTAATTTGTTTCTGCCTCTATCCAGGATAGATATTTCACATAAATGTAATCATATCATATGTGATCTTTTGTGTCTGTCGTCTTTCACTGAGCATATTTTCAAGGTTCATTCACACAGTAATATGTGTAAGTACATTATTCCTCTTCATTGCCAAATTCTGTTGTATTTATCAACTCTGTTGATTAACATGAGTTGTTTTTCACCTTGCCTATTGGGAATAGTGCAGCTATGAACACGTGTAAAATTTCGTTTGAGTACTTGTTTGCAATCCTTTGGGTACATACCCAGGAGTTAAATCGTATTGCTGAATGATAATTCTATGTTTGAGTTTTGAGGAACTGCCAAACTGTTTTCCATAGTAGCTGTACCATTTTACATTCCCACAAACAATGTACAATTCTTTCAATTTCTCCATAATTTTGGTTAAGACTTTTTATTTTTTTCTTTACTTTTATTATAGTAATCTGTACCGATGTGAATTGGTATCCCATTATAGTTTTGATTCGTATTTCCTAATGACTTATAATATTGAGCATCTTTTCAAGTACTTGTTTGCAACTTGTAAATATTCATTGGAGAAATGTTTATTCAGATTCTTTGTTCATTTTTAACTCAGGTTGTTTTCTTATTGTTGTTGACTTGTAAGAGTTCTGTTTATATTCTGGATATTAATTCCTTATCAGATATATGATTTGCAAATACACTCTCTCATTCTGTGGCTTGTTTTTTCACTTTGTTTATAGTATCCTTTGATGTACAAATTGCTTTTAATTTTAATAAAGTCCAACATATATTTCTTCTATTCTTATCTGTACTTTGATAAGAAACCACTGTCACGTCCAATTTTATGAAGATTTAACCCTACATTTTCTTCTATAATTTTTAGAATTTTAGCTATATTTGCTTCTTATGTTTATTTTGAGTTAATTTTTGTATGCGATTTGAATTTAATGTCCAACTTCCTTTTTTTGCAAGGACATACCCATTTTGTCCTAGTACCATTTGTTGAAAGGACAATTATTACCCTCATTTAATGGTCTTGACACCCTTGCCAAAAATTATTTGATTATAGATGTATGGGTTTATTTCTGGATACTCAATTTATTCCATTGATTTTATAAATATGTATAATAGAATATATACAAAATAGAATAGTAACAAAATGATTTATATAATGTATAATCAGTGGAATGATATATACATTTTATATATGTAACATTTTTATGATATCAAATTGTTATGATTATTGCAGCTTTATAGGAACTTTTGAAATTAGAAAGTGTGTGTCTTCCAACATTATTGTTCTTTCATAAAATTATTTTGGCTGTTTGGGGACCCTTGCAATTCCATATGAAGTTTTAGAATAAGTTTTTCTATTTCTGCATCAAAAAAGGCTCTTGAGATTTTGATGGAGAGTGCATTGAATCTATAGATAGTTTTTGGTAGTATTGCCTTCTTAACAATCTTAACAATACATGAGCACAGGATATCTTTCCATTTATTTAGGTCTTTTTTTATTTCTTCTAACAATATTTTGTAGTTTTGAGCATACATATCTTATAACTCCATAGTTATATTTATTCCTAAGTATTTTACTCTGTTTGGTCCTATTGTAAATGGAATTCTTTCCTTTCATTGAAAAATGCATAAAAATACAAGTAAATTTTGCATGTTAATCTAGTATTCTGAATCTTTACTGAATCATTCTATTAGTTCTAATAGTTTTTTTGTGGATTGTTTAAGATTTTCTATAGATAGGATCATATCTCCTACAAATATGGAAATTTTACTTCTTCCTTTCCAATTTGGATATTGTTTACTTTTTTCATACCTAATTTCTATGGCTAGAACTTTCAGTAGAATATTGAGTAATGTAGTGAAAGTGGGATGCTTGCCTTATTCCTGATGATAGGGAGACAGATTTAAGACTTTCACCATTCAGTATGATGTTACTGTAGATTATTTATAAGTACTCTTTACCATTTTGAGGATATTCTTGTATATTTCTACTTTGTTCAATATTTTTATCATGGAAAGGTAATAGATTTTATCAAATGCTTTTTCTGTGTCAATTGAGACAATTAGGTGGGCTTTTTCTGTTAATATGGTGGATTATATTGACTGATTTTCATATATTTAACCACCCCAGCATTCTTGCAGTAAATCTCATTTTCTCATAGTGAATGATTATTTAAATGTGCTATGGATTCAGTTTGCTAGTATTATATTGAAGATTTTGTGTCTATCTTCATAAGAGATATTGGTCTATTTTTTTTTTTTCTTGTATCTGGCTTTGGTATCAGGGTAATACTGACCTTATATTAATAGAATGAGTTAGGAAATATTCTCCCTTTTTTATTTGTTGAAAAAATTTTAAAAGTGTTGGTGTTAAGTCTTTTTTAAATGCCTGGTGTAATTCACCAGTAAAATAAACTGGCCCATTTCTTTGTATGGAGGTTTTTGATTAATGAATCATTCTCTTTATTCTTTATAGGTCTGTTTAGATTTTCTATTTACTAGTTAGTTTTGGTGATTGGTACATCTTTAGGAATTGGTCCATTTCATCTAGTTTTTCCAGTTTGTTGGCATAGAATTGTTTATAATATTGTCTTAAAATCCTTTTTATTTTTATAAGGTCATACTACATTTCTACTAATAATGTTTCCACTTCCATTTCTATGCAGTTATGTGTTTTCATTGTTGATTTGTAGTCAGTCTAGCTAAATATTTATAAATTTCCTTAATCTTTCCGAAGAACCAGTTTTTGGTTTTATTGTTTCTATTGTTTTTCTAATCTTTATTTATCTTCTCTCTAGTCTTTATTATATCTTTCCTTCTGTTAGCTTTGGGTTTAGTTTGTCCTTTTTCTAGTTCTTTAAGGTGCAAAGTTAGGTTATTGGGATTTGACATTCTTCTTCTTTTGTAATGCAGGCATTTACAGCAGTGAATTTCCCTCTGAGCACTCCTCCTAGGAGTTAAGGAGTGTTGTAAAGAAAATTTTCTATAATTTTATGATGAAATATCATCATACAGTTGGCCTCTTTTTGGGAACTTCAAAGTGTTTCTTACCTTTTTTCCCTCTTTCCCCATCATAGCTGAGACAGGAAGGTTAGAGATGAGTAATTTTAACACCTTTCATCTCTGTGGTCTTGACCACATTGTGTCATTTCTGCTGATTCTCAGAGACTTGCTTATGGCTCTTGTGAGACGGACTCCTGGCTTACTCTTTGTTTCAGCCAGAGTGCCTGAATCGCAGCTGATAGAGGAAAGACATGCCACAAAAAATCCAGAGAAGAGGAGTGTCCAAAAAAAGAAAATGGAAAAAGAGTTTTAGAAAATATGAAATATCATTGCCAAATGTAATGCAAACATAAAGAGCTTGGTCTCTGGCATCACACACATAAGAAGAATGTTTTTCGGGTCCTTCAAGAGAGCATAGTTCTGTATTCACAGAAGGTGTTCTCATTGATACTTAGTTTGATATAATAAATGTGCCTGGTTTTTTCAAAAAAAGGTTTTTAAACTTGAAGAAATTAATCTCCCCTTTTGAGCGTGCATAGATCCACAGTATTCACTACTTTATCTCTGATTTATTCTAAAGTAAAAGAAAAGCAAATGTCTAAAAAAAGCAAATTAAATAGGGACTAAACAAATAACCCCATCATAATTCAAAATAAATAACTATAATTGCTTCCATTTTTTGAAAAGTTACAAAAAAGCCTTGTTAAAGATGGTATCTTTTCATTCAAAAGTAATTCTGTTTGTTTTGTTTCAAAAGCAGCATCATTTCAATTGAGAATATGCTTTGGAAACCTGTATGAACATGGTCAGAATGTATTTTATATAAATTTTATTCAAATGCCAGCATCTAAAAATATTAAATTATACTTCTCATTAGATTTGGCACATTTCTAAACCTTTACAGGTGCTCATAAATGTAATCTCATAAATATACTTTTCAATGTCATAAATTGAAAAGTTAGTGGTAATAATAATTTTAGAAAACACCATGATCTATTATGTCTTAATTTGTACAACCCTCACTTAACCTTTATGTTTATAGAATGACTAGATTATAACTCAAGTAACAATGAAATTCCTCAATTCTAGGAAGCAAAAAGAAGCAAAGCTCTATAGCTATTCTCCTAAGGACACTAGGGTGATTGATAAGCTAGGTTATAATTGACACTGATTGCTGTGGCATATTCTTTATTCTAATGTGCTCAGAATAGCTTGATACTTTTCAAAATATTAAATACATGTCTTGTATACAATAAACTATTTATTTCTATAACTGAATAACAAATATTTTAGGAGCAAAGAGAGGTGACGTTATGAAAACATATGTTATTGCTATAGAAAAATATTCAGAGGTAGCATAGAAATGCTGTAGACTACATATAATGTATTTATTTTAAAGTGAAGTTTTCATTCTAATATACATTAAAAGATAAAGCTAAATGTAAAAATCTTGTCTATCTTTAGTATAAATATTCAGTCATAACTACTGTCAATGATGTGTGTAGTTACAAGTATTTCCCTTTATAGAGGTATTTAAAGAAAGTCATGTGTGCTTAATGGTGGATATACATTCTAAGAACTGCTTTGTTAGGTGATTTCATTATTGTAGGAACATCATAAAGTGTATGTACAAAAATCTGGATGATATACACACTTAGGCTATATGGTATAGCCTATCACTCCTAGGCTACAAACCTGTGCAGCATATTATATTATAATGAATACTATAGGCAATAGTAAAATAATGGTAATTATTTGTGTGTCTAAACATATATGGACATCAAAAGGTATAGTAAAGATATAGTATAAAAGATAAAAAATGATACACCTGTATAGGGCACTTACCATGAAGGTCAAAGTAAAAATGTTCAGTAAGCTAGGGTTAATCTTATTATAGAAGAAAGAAAGAAAAATTTTTAATTTTTTTTGTTTTTAATTATTATGGATATATACCAGTTGTACATATTTATGAGAAAACTGTGATGTTTTGATGCAGATATACAATGTTCAGTGATCAAATCAAGGCAATTGGAGCATACATCATCACCTCAAGCATTTATCCTTTCTTTGTGTTAAGAACATTACAATTCCACTCTTTTAGTCGAAGTATGTAATACCTTATTGTTTACTATAGTTTACCTATTGTGCTATCAAATACTAGGCCTTATTCATTTATCTAACTGTACTTCTTTGTACTCATTAACCCAGCTCTCTTTATCCCTCTCCACACTACCCCATCCTCTGATAATCATCATTCTACTCTGTCTCCATGAGTTCAATTTTATGATATTTTTAGGTCCCACGTATGAGTGAGAACATGTGACTTTGTCTCTCTGTGCCTGGCTTATTTCATTTAACATAACATCCTCCAGTTCCATCCATGTTGTGGCAAATGACAGGATTGTATTTTTTATGGCTGAATAATATTCTATTGCATCTATGTGCCTCATTTTCTCTATCTATTCATCTGCCAACGGACACTTAGGATGATTGCACATCTTGGCTCTTGTGAATAGTACTGCAATAAACAGGAAAGTGTAGAGATCTCCCCAACACACTGATGTCCTTTCTTTTGGATATGTTATTAATACATATCTAGCAGTGGATTGTTGAATCAAATGGTGGTTTTATTTTTAGTTTTATTAGAAACCTCCATACTGTTCTCTCCAGTGGATGTATTAATTTACATGTCTACCAACAGTGTACAAGTACTATACATAAACTAGTAGCATAGTTATTTATTATCATTATCAAGTATCACGTATGGCACATAATCGTATGTGCTATACTTTCATAGGACTGGCAGCGTAATAGGTTTGTTTATATCAGCATTACCATGAATAGTAATGCTTTGTGCTATGATGTTATGATGGCTATGACGGCTACATCACTAGGCAACAGGAATTTTTCAGCTTCATTATAATCTTATGGAAACATTGTGATGTATGCATTCCATTTTTGAACAAAATGTTATCATGTGCTACATGACTCTATTTAAAACCATATTAATGGACAGCTTATACGATCATGGTCCCATAAAAAAATATTAGATGTGATTTTATTCCTGCATTGTCTCTTAATACATATCGTCAACTAATAAACATTTTCCTAGCACACTTCAATAACGTCACCTAATCACCGTAAACATTTTCAATGGCTGCATGCAATTTTATTAAGTTGATTCATCACCCCATACTTAGTCTTTCCCCTATGCTTGGAAATGTAAACTATTTCCAAATGGTGCTGGTATAAAGAAAATTGCATTTAATATCTTCATGCACATCAATGTTCCCAATTAATAATTATTTAATATTTCTCATTGTAGTTAAGCAGTAGTAAAAATTCTAAGATAGACACAGAAACATCTTAAAGCGCATACATATTGCCAAACTGCTTTTTAAAGGAATATTCCATGTAGCACTCTCAAAAGAAGGTCTTATGAATTCTTACTGGCCTAGGCCATTTTTTTTCTAATTTTGTTTTGAACTATATTTCTCTGATGACTAGCGAAGAAAGCAATTTTTATATGTTTGCTTGATACTTGTATGCCTAAGGAAATCAGCAGTTCATTGTCCTTGCTCATTTTTTAATTCAAGTCAAAGTGTTTGCATCTTCTTGCTCTGTATATATGTGTTATTTAATAAAAAAATAAATATATGTCATAATATCAATAAATGTACTTCCGTTTTTATATCTGTGGACTTTGGTTATGATTTTATATACACAAGATTTAAATTTTTATAAAGTTACAAGCTATCTACCTTCTGCTTTTTAATGTCATCTATTATTTGAATGAAATTCATCTACCCAAAATAATTCAATTTTATTTGTTTAGAATACTTCAACATTTGTGGCAAGATACGACTCTAACTGTATCAATTTACCAAGTAGTTAACTAATTGTCTTAATACTATTTAATATAAATTCCCTTCCACCTTGATTTGTGCATTCTTTTTTATCATGTAATAAACTGATATGTAATGGCTCTTATTTCTTGGCTGTCAGTTCTGTTTTATTGCTCTGTCCCTCTAATATTATGTCAATTTCATACTATTAAAATTAGTCCTGAGATGGCTAGTCCCCTCTCTTCTATATTAGAATTCTTTTTGCTAGTCTAGTCTGGCTTATTTTTTCCTGATATGCTTCGGAATCATTTAGCCAAAGTTTGAAATTGAATTCTTTTGGGTTACTTAGTGGAATTGAATTAAATGCATTAATGAATAGGAGCTAAAGTTTGTCTAACAGTGGCTTCAATCCAAATTAAGGGAGATAATCTGGATTCATCACTTAAGCAGTAGGGATTTGTAGTCAAAACCGCCCTCATCAATATTTCTTCATTATTATACTACTAGATTTAGAAATATTACTGCTTATCCATGTAATGCAGCATTTCTTTTTTATTAAATGTTGCCATTAAGTTTCTGACGATAGTTTTTATGTAGGAACTGTGGAATTTCAGTAGTCATCCCGCTGGGTGATGCTGGACATGAGGAGCCATTAGGAACCTAGACATAATACTGAAGGTTGGTACTGAAGAGCCCTGCAAGAATGTTAATCACTGAAGCGCAAGGTTCACAGCCCAGGGTTTATGCTTCCTATCATAAGAGTGTTATGTATGTTTCCATATTAGAGCACTCATAGGAGATTTGACTGTGAAAATTTGCAAGGAGAGGAAAGGCTGTTCCTTCTTTCCATGTAACTTTCTCTCCTATTTGTATTAGTATACTATATTTCAAAGCCCTTCTCCACAAAGCAATATTTGAATTCCATGCAATACTCTAGGTTGCTCAAAAGTAGACGATACTTAGAAATATTTTTTATAACATTTATTTGCATTTGTTCATGAGAGATTTTAGTCACAGTTCTCCTGTAAGTCAGAAAAAGCAAAGTAGCAGTTGCAATAGTTCTCTGCTTTTTTTATTTGATAACAATTCACTTGATTTCACATAAGATACGAGGAGTCTTGAATGAATTAAAATAATTTAAGAGAAAAACAAATTGATAAAAAACGGGATCACAAAAAATACAAAAAAGAAGAAACAAAAGTGAGAAGAAATATAAAACTTAGATATGTAACTCACAATTCTGCAAAATTAAAGTTGAACTGCAAATAGTTTAAACAAAATAGATACGTTTTCTGCTATGTCAATTTCTCCATCAGGCCCACAGGCACTGATTTCTCAGAGGGAAAAAAGAAAAATCATTTCCTGGGCCTTTGTTGAGAAAGAAATTTTAAACATGGATTTTATAGCAGAGGCAAAATTAATGATGCCAAAAATGTTGGTGGCTAAATCCCTTTAATAAAATGTTGTATATATAGTTGCTTGTGACATTTCATTTTTACAACAGTCTTTAATATTGGTCAACGTGATGATGCTAAAGTATAGGTTTATTGTCACAGTTTGGAGTGGGGAGAAAACCAAAGTGGCCGACCTAGTCAGCTTTCTGGTCAATTGGCCTGCTTTAAGGACACAGTAAGAAAATATGCAGTCGTCCAATTAAAAATTACAAGCTTCCTTTTACATATATCAGTCCTTTCAACCTGCCCTTTAACAAAATTTGAACATCAAACATTTTGATATCATGATCTTTGGTCTGGCTTTATGTTGTTAATTAAACGGAATGTATATACTTTACAAATTATCTCAGTGAACAGTATGGTCTGTGTCCTCCTGCGAAAGTAAAGGAGCCAATTCCAGCAGCTGCTTGAGTGTCTAATTATCCTTTCTCTGAAGAGGACGCTGAGAAGTTTTTTAAAACAGTGAGCTTGTTTCCCCTTTTATTCCAATTGTAGCTGATTTTGTGTATTGGAATTCTACTTTCACTACATTTTCTGATGGCTTAATTTGCTTCTAATATTGATATGTTTTTCTGTTTTAAATATTGTTTCCTTGGGCAGAGATTTTATCTCAATATTAAAATATGAATGTTTGTGTTCTCCACCTCCCCAAATTCATATGTTGACTCCTAACTCCTAAGCTGCTGATATTAAAAGATGATTTTAAGAGGTGATTTTAAAAGATTCTGCCCTCATGATCTGGATTTGTACCCTTATGAAAGGGAGCGAACTAGCCTCTTCCACTATCTGAGGACACAGTTATTAATAGAAGGTGCCATCTATGAGGAAAGGAGCCTTTGCCAGATATCTAATCTGCCAGCACTTTGATCTTAAACTTCCCAGCCTCCAGAACTGTGAGAAACATATTTCTGTGTTTTATAAGCTACCCAGCTTTGGGTATTTTTTTATAGCAGCCTGAATAGTATAAATGGAAAATTAAAATAATGGATATAGAGACACGACTAGCATGATTACATAATCCTTAAAATATTATGCAAAGATCTGTCAACCTTTGATACATTTCTTTTTGTACTAAATGTAATGTTATTTCTTCATATATTTGTGATGATGTTAAGAGGGCCCTAAGGATAAATTATATTTGAATTATCAACTGGAAGAAACCAGCTACCCTTGGAAGATGAAATAAACCTTAGGCCTTAGTGTAAATAATTTATTAAGGTGTATTTCACAGGGCCTATTTTATTTTAACTGTTTTAAAAATTTTTCTACTATGCTAATCTCCTGTAGTATGTTAATGCTAATAAATTCCACCAAATATTATGACAGAATGCCTAATGTACTCAACTGGTCAGCTGGGGTAATAAAAAATCTCTTTACTTTTTCCTGCCTGAATAAAAAAAAAAAAAAAAACTCACTGTGATTTAGTGGAGAATCAATGATTTCTTAAGCCCTAATAAGTTATAACATTTTATATATGTATATTTATTTATTTATTTACCTGTTCTTAATGATGGGGCTATACTATAAAACAAAAATAAAATCCTTTCCTTGAACATTACAATTTAGAAATAATTTTCTATTGCCCACTGACCTGGCATATCAGTTAAAAGTGCAAGTGAGAAAGTTTTAAATGACATTTATTTCACGACCAGCTACTGAACCTTATAATACACCACATGGAAACACAGGGAATTAAAGTAATGCAGGAAATATTGGAAATTTGCCTACTTGCCGCTACTTCTCTCTGTAGCATTAGAAAAGTAAGTTAACCTCTTTGCTTCCATTTTATCTTCCGCTTATGTGATTTGATAGATGGAGTTAGTTGCTATTTGTGAAGGGCTTTGAAGCTAAAAAGTAGTGTGTAACCAGAGAAAGTGCTTGAATTAGATTTCAAATGATTCAGAAATAGCTCAGTGTAAAACATCTCCCCAAACACCTGCTCTCTCCTTTCAAATGAATGTTTTTTCTACAGGACATGAATTCATTTGAATTCCTTTTTTAAAATACATGCTTTATGAACCTATTTTTAGAGTTTTGTTATATTAAAGAAATTCATTCAAATCTTGTACGTCTATGTTTAGAACTGATTTAACTTCTCTTTCTTAAATCATTTTGTATTCTCGCTGAAAAAAAAATACATGTGTAAAAGTACAGACTAAATAAAACAATTGACAAAGCTAAGAAAGAGCTAAACAATTAAAATACTTGTATCGGTTAGCCCTAAGTTACTTTCTGTACGAGAGGAGAACTAATAAATAAAAATAACTTAAATAGTAAAATCTTTGAATTGTGAATTGGCTTATTAAATGTGAACAGAAACACCTTGTAACATTTACAGATTAAATTTTTCAAAAATCATTATTTCACTTACATTAGTTCCGTGACATTTGCAAGTTTCTAGTTTTAAAGATTCAAAAGTAAATTCAAGTCTGTGGGATGTTTGTGTTATTCTAAGGCAGTTTTATCTTGCCCACTGTGAGGCTTGTGAGCAACTGGGAAAATGTTTCTTCTGCATGTTGGAAATTAATATGTATTTACTAGAGTCTTACTGGGTCCATAACAGATTCTATTTTTAATGGAAAAAATCATATCTATTTATGTACTTAAATTTATGTCAATACATCTAGCCATTATACTAGCAAAACACATAGCTTTTATGCATTTCATAATATTTACTGAAAAATATAGCCTCTTTCTTTTTTTTTAATATCTGATCCATTGCATCACAATTGCCTGCCAGCAAAATTGCCCTTCTGTATGGGTTCTCCAGGTACATCTGAGTTTCCTAGGAGAAGGCCTTCTGATTCTGGGCTTCACTGTCTTTGAAACACAGAATCCTTGAGACATTGCCACTTTGCTTCTCAGGGCTGCCCTTCATTAGTGATTACTTCTATTCCTCACACTGTCTTTGATTGCTTTCAGGGGTGATTATAGGTTGTGTTTGTGGTGGAATGATGCCCTGCTCTCCCAGTCACCTAAATGATTGAGGTCGACCATCTAACATTCCATAAAACAACTTAGAGCAGGATATACAATTAACAAAAACTTACTAAGCCCTTTATCGGATGTGTAGCTTGAGAAAATTTTCTCCCATTCTGTAGGTTGTTTGTTTGCTCTCGCGAGAGTTTCTTTGGCTGTGCAGAAGCTTTTTAGTTTGATCAGGTCCCATTTATTTATTTTTGTTGTTGCTGTGATTGCCTTTGGGGTCTTCTTCATAAATTCTTTGCCTAGGCCAATGTCTAGGAGAGTCTTTCCAACGTTTTCCTCTATGTGATTATCATTTTAAAGAGCAATCACTGAGTAAAAACAGACGATGGCTGTAGAGACAGATTTGGGATAGGGTTTGGACGTGCCCAACCTGGAACTTGCTCATGGATTGGATGTGACCAGGAAAGGATGAGGTCAAGGACAACTCATGCTTCTTGACTTGTGCGAGTGGGAAGGTGGGCGGTGGTGCCTTTGACAAAGACGGGGTGGCCAGAGCCCGAGGGCTCCGTTTGAGGCATTTTGACATAAGATGATTATTGGCATCCAAGAGGCCAGATCCAGCAGGCAGGTGGGCAAGTCTGGAGCGTAAGGAGGGGGCCGCTGTTTTCTTCTCTGCTCTGCGATGTATGAAAACTATGATCGTGCCATGAGCTGTGGCACGATCATAATTTGCATAAAAGCAGAGGGAGAGCTTTGGCATTTCCTATGACACTGCAAGCTCCTCGTGGGCAGGGCCTGGGTTTTGTGCACTGCTGTGTCCCTACCACCTTGTAGAGCGCCTAGAACCCACTGGGTGTTCAATCCGTGCTTCCTGGCTGGATAGATGAATAATGTCGTCATCCCTCCCAGCTTCCAGAAACTTAGTGGCTTTCTAGAGTCTGGGACAGGTAACTTTACAGCTTAATGAAAGAGGCCTTACTAATTAAAATGGTGATGATGGTGATTTGCAGATGACTTATAGTCAGGAAGGGCCACCTGCGCTTCTGAATAATGAGTTAAGTGGGTCACACCATGACTGCTCAGAGGCCAGGTGGGTGTAGGGGCGTCAGGCGGGTGACCGGAAATAGAAGGGAGGTGATTCCAGTTCCACTAGTGAGCTGGGTTTGCTTTGTGGCCTTAGGCTAGCTACTTGACTTCTCCAGGCCTCAGTTTCCTTTTAATTTATTTATTTTTTCAATGGAAATCATACAGCTCTTCCCCCGCCCTCCAAATGCCTGCAGGCACTGCCAATAAAAGTCATCCTGGCGCCTCTGTGGCAAACAAGGAAACCCTAATAAACCAGAGGCCGAGCATCCCTTCTCAGAAGCAGAGACCTTGTCTCCACTTTAGGACACTTCGCCCTGGCCCAGGATACAGTGTAAGAGACCAGTCATTCTCTAACCAAAAGATAATTACAGGACTTGGCCTTGAGGAAGGGTAGATGGCAAACACAGTCTGCATTTGTCCTACTCTTTGCCTGTATGTCTCAGGGACGCATTGGGAATGTCTCCAGTCTCCTCTGGCTGAACCGAGCAGGTGTGGCCTATAAGGCGGAGGGCCTGCGCCACTGTCCTCCTGCCAAGTCACACAGCCCCGTGATCGAAACCCCAGGAGAGCCTCACGAGGAAGCAGGTGCCCGGGTGTGTGCAGGCCTCAGAAAGAAAGGAGGAGGAACTGGCGTAGGGTGGGAGCAGAGATGCCACAGACAGCAGAATCTTCCTGCAAGAACAAAGTGTGACCCTGTGGCAGGTGGAGAGATGGGGACTCAGAGGATGTAAAGCATGGATGGTCTAACAACCCCTGCCATTTTCTAAAACAGGAAACTGAGACCCAACAAGAGTCATTCGCGTATTCACCAGATATTTCTCAAGAGCCAGTTAGGTGCCAGGAGCTGCAGAACCATCACCCCAAAACCCAGGGGTTGGAAACAACAGCCATTCTATTATCTCTCACATTTCTGTGGGTTGACTGAGCTCAGCCTGTGTTCTGCTCGCTGTGGTGACAGCTAAGGCTGCAGTTGTCTAGGACGCAACTCAGCTGGACCCTCCAAGGTGGCTCATGCACAGCGATGGCAGTTGGTGCCGAGTGTTGGCTGGAAGACTCGTGGAGGCTTTCACCGGGAGTTCCTCAGCTCTCTTCTCTGTGGCTTCTCCTTGTGGCCTGAGCTTCTTCTTACAGCAGAGTGGCTGGTTCCAAGGGCAGGAAGTGAAAGCTTTAGTTTTCTTAAGGCCTGGACTCAGAAGTCCCGGAATATCACTGCTGCATTTTGATGGACAAAGCCAATCTTAGGGTGTTTTAGTTAGCTACTACTGCATAACAAACAATCCCCACCTTAGTGGTTTAAAGTGACAATAAGCATTTATCTCTTATAGTTCCAGTGGGTCAGGAATTACAGAGCAGTTTTTCTGAGCAGTTCTGGCTGGGGGTGTCTTATGAGAGTGTAGTCAAAATGTTGGCCAGGGCTGCACTCAACTGACGGCTCGACTGGGACTGGAGGATCCATTCCCAAGGATCCCCTCCCATGGTTGACAAATTGTGCTTACTGTTGGCAGGAGTCCTCAGTTCTGCAAAGGGCCTCTCCACAGGCTGTTTGAGTGTCTTCACAACCTGACAGCTGCTTGTCCCCAAGCTAGTGATCCAAGACACCAAGGCAGGAGTCTAAATGCCTTTCATTAGCTAGCCTGAGAAGTCATATGTTGTCACCTCTACCATACTCTATTTGTCACACACATCAGCCCTGACTCGTGGTGGGAGGAGATTACGAAAGGGCAGTAGTGACCAGGAAGTGAGAATGACGGGGGACCATTTTGGAAGCTGGCTCCCAAACAAGACCAGCCCAAGATTCCAAGAGTTAGAGAAATAAACTCTAGCTATGGATGGTAGAAATGGCCAAGACTTTAGGGCCATCTTTAATGTGCCAGAGCCAGGCCATAGGGACTCAGCAGAGGACCAGTCAGAAGGGGCACACTGCTCACAGTGGCTACAGTCTAGAGGACCACACAGAAAACTAGGGGGCAGAGAATGGATGTGACAAACTTGAGGCTCAGAAAAGGTAAAGTGTATGCCCGAAGTCATGTGGTAAGTGGCAGAGCTGGGATCAATACTTGGACCCTCTGCCTCCAAGCCAAGCCCTTTTTTGCCTTATGCCATATTGCTGCTCATTATGCTACAATGTTACATTTTAAATAGAGAATACAAAATAGTATAAGTATAATGTAAAACAGCAGTTATATAAAACAAACCATGTTTTAGAAAAGAAGGAAAGACAAAATGTTGACAATTATTAGGTCATAAGAAAATGAGTTTTTTCTTCCTTCTTTGGTTCTATATTTTAAAAATACTCTGAAATGAGCTGCTATCACATTCATAGGAGAAAAACCATTTCCTGCAGCGGTGGATCCCACAGGCCCAGCAGGAGAGAGAGTTGCTGGGAGATTCGGGGTGGGGGAGCCCTCCACCTGTGCATTTTGGTTCCTCCTCTGCTGTGTGGTATTCATTGTGCTTAGGCGTCTGGTTCTTCTGAAAGTCCCGTGGCTGTTCATCAGCTCACCTGTGCAAACAAAGATGCCTCCTCAGGCGAGGTGTTAGAGGGAAAACCTCCTTGGGAAAGAAGGGTTCTGTTTCCGACACCCCAGGGCTAGGCGGGGCAGAAGAAACTAGGACTGATGTTTTCCCCTCTCGATAGAATAGACCTATAGTGCTGTTTTCTGGTCCAAGATCAAGGTGGCTGTATCCTCAATATGAGTTCATGCACTGGGACAACTAGAGAGAATATTTGAAATGGATGCTCTCCTGGAAACGCCAAGATATGTAGTCACTGGGGATAGAGGCTGTTTGGTTGTTTGGATATTAGAAGTCCTTTTTGGTTTCCTGCCATCATGTGATATCTTCTTTCACTTCTATTTTTGAGGCTTAAGCACATCACCCCATTGTCTTCCTGCAGGCATTACATTCCATGGCCAGTAATTTTCCCTAGAGTAAAAAACAACAGCATCCATTATTTGGGTATCTATTATGTAAAGATGCTACATGAAGTAATTTATGTACACTGAATCTTTACGATAACATAGGACGTGGGCATCTGCAATTTATAGATGAGGGAACAGGAGCTCAGGTTGGTTTGATAACTTCTCCAAGGCCACACAACTGGGAAATAATAGAGGCAGACCCTAAGCCCAGGTTGAAATGACCCTGAAGCCACTAGCCTCATGCTGCCTCCCTAGAAAGAATATTATAACGTTGAAAGACATTTGATATCCCTCTGTCCTAAGATGACAGCTTTTTTGGCTCCAAATTTGCTATAGTGAAAGGTCCCTCTTTCTGAAAATAGTCTCTCTCCCAGACACCTCTTAAACACCACTTGAGATCCCTGCAGCCACGGCTGCGGTGCCAGATCTGTGAATGCTGCTACCAGCTCTGGCAGGTGCAACCCAACGGTATCTTGCCTTGGGCCTGCAGCTGGCACCCCTCAGCCCCAGCCCAGGGCACCTCTTTTGACACTGCAGTTTAGATTGCATGGTAACCCACACAGTGCCAAGCTAGTGCATTCCGGAAGCAGGGCTCAGGCCCCTGTGCAGACCCTTTTCTGTGGGAGCAGGAGCCACTGGGTAAATGCCTTCTCTTTCCCCTTAGCCCTGGAGGTGGGTCCTGAGATGCCTGTCACGGGGCTTCTTAGACACTCCCTCCACATCAAGCAGCCAGGAATGTGGCCACCCTAATGACACCTTCTCAGATGCTTCTGCCTTCATCCCTGAGCATCAGTTATGCTCCCTGGGCTCACACCCCTCGATAATATATTTGCAAGTGAGCTTTTGTCTCAGGCTCTGCTTTCTGGGCAACCCTGGCCAAAACAGACTCAAACATTTTCTTTGCCTAAGCTGTCACTCAAATATAGGCCATCTTTGTCTTCTGAATAAAATAGGTGCTGAGTAGCCACATGGAAACGACAAAGGCTAGCAATTCTATCATTTCCTCTCACGATTCTGTTTAACAACCCGTGGGGAGCTGACATTTCCCACTTCCAGCTACTCTATGTCAGGATGTAGAAATCACCTTTTCAAGGTTAAAAAAAAAAACCAACCTTCCTCTGTGTTTAGGTGGATGGATATGTCATTAAGTGGCCAACTGAGCCCTCCCACCACTGCTACTTAAGAGGTAGTGTGTTCTGCTGGGACCGAGAGAGGCCCCAGCTGCAGGGCTGGGGCTGACACCCTCTGGCTGTGCCGCTAACCCACCATCCCTGGAGTAAGAATCACGCTCTGGGGTGATTCGGGCAAGCTTGAGATTGGATTTCCCATGCTGGAGTGGAGGCAGCAGGACGGTGGTCACTAGCACAGGGCTTTGTGGTTGGAAGGCAGCAAGGATGGAGGACAATGTCAAGGTCATAGGGAAAGCATGGAAGCATTTGCAAATTCGTTCTCTGTGCAGAGCAGTGGGAAGGGCCCTGAGAGACCAGGCACAGAGTCAGGACAGACATGGAGGAAAATGTCAGTCTTGCTCCCTGGAAATTCCACTCTGGAGATGCTCCACATCAATTAGAAGCCACAGTTCCCCAGTGGGTCCTGGAATGACAGAGCTTTGAGACATTTATATTTAATAACCTCGGGTCTCAGGCTGACTAGCAAAGTAAACAATCGGCACCACCTCTGTCTGCCGCTCTGTCATGGCCGGCATTATTCGCAAGAGTGTCGATCCACCGGGGACGCGTCTCTAAGGCCCCTGAGGAGACGTCCCTCAAGGAGCCCTTCACACCAATGTTCGTATCTCGAGGCTGTTGGGAGTCCATCTGATTATTAGCAGGTTTTCATTTCAGAAGGAAAATCAGCACAGAACGATGCTCTCCCTGCCCCATCTTGCAGAGTCAGACCAGTGCTGGGGCCGCTTGGTCCTCAGACTGATTATTCCCCATAAAGGAACTGGGAGGCGGAAACCCAGGAGTTGAGCATCTTTAGAAACTCCAATTCCCTGGCCACACCCGAGCTCATCATCACTCAGAATGGTTGCCCCATACAAACCTCGGCGCCGCCCGCCTCCAGGAACAGTCTGGGTCTTCTCATCCTTCCTGCAGCCGCACACACGTTTCCTCCCAGCCACCTCCTCCTCCTTGGGTTTCCTCGGTCTCCATCCAGCATAGAGCCCATGACCCATACCTCAGCCACATATCATCAATGCCCCCAGCTGTGTCGCATTTCTCTTGTTCCTGACCCTGACCCTGGGGTGTCCGTACCTGGGCCCAGAGGCCAAGCCCCAGAGAGCCACCCACCCAACTCCCGACCTGGTGCCACCGCAAACACACAGTCCTCCCTGCAGGGCCTCCCTCTCCATTGGGCAGCTCCCTCTTTTGTTCCTCTTGGTGGCTTTTCCAGTCCTTCACGGTTTCCCTCAAAGTCCCTTTGTTATCTCCTCCCCACCCACTCTAAAGAGATGACTTTGCTTCCTACTTCAGAACTAAAACAGTTCCCTTGCTTCCTGCCCTGCACCTGTGAATGAATCTTCATGCCTGTCCTTGTCCTTATCTGCATCCAGCTTATGTCTGTGGGAGAGGAAACCCTCTTCCTGACCCAGGCCACTCCCCTGCCCCCTTGGGCCTCCATGGACCCTGCCCCATCCGTCCTCTGCTGTTTAGCCTCTTCATTCTCCGTTTTCCTTAGCTCTTCTCCTTGGCCCACTGCTAGGGACTCTGCATTTCTGGACACTTCCACACTGCTTTTTTTTTTTTTTTAATGTACTTTTTTTTCTTTTTTAGTAGAGACAGGGTCTCACTGTTGCTTAAACGATCGTTTGGTCAAATGATCCTCCTGCCTCGGTCTCCCAAGAGTGCTAGGATTACAGGCCCTACACTGCTTGTCAGTGACCCTAATAACCTTCTAATTGCCAAATCCCACAATATACTTTTCAGACCTCTTCCACCTTGACCCTTCTGAGGTGTCTGTTGCTGTGACCATTCTTTCCTCCAATCTCTTATCCCTTGGCTTTGGTGATGACATTCTTACTTGGATTTTTATCACCCTCCTAGTTTCTTTTTGTAATAACCTTCATCTGGTCACCCATAAAACATTATTGGGCTTCCCTAGGGGTTATAAGAGCCTATTCTGTGTCCCTCATAGCTCCTGGGCTAACCTGTGAGGAATCCTACAATGGTCTATTAATGTGTGAGTCTTTCTGTACTAGAGTTAGTGTTTCAAGTTCACTTGGGCACGTCGACAGGTGACTTCGTCTCTATTCCTAGTGCCTAGCATGCCACCTGATACTTACTGAGTGCTCAGGGATTGCTGATTAATGGTGCAGCTTGTGGCAGAATGAACCCCTAACCTTTGTTAGATGTACAAGTGGATCATCTTTTGTTTTTCTGTACTTCTTAACCATTTCTCCCTCCAAAAGTGCAATGCAGTGTCAAAAATGAAATTAAAAATCTTAGAGCATTTTTTGTTTGTTTAGAGATTCATAAGACAGTAGGGATTATCTTGAAATGTCATAATTGGAAATCTTTCAAGTATACGTTGGCTTAACCAATGGCTGAAACCTGTGTTGCGAGAGAGCCTGGGGTGAGGGTGAGGGGGTAGCAGTAGGGAAACAGGGCAGAGTATTAACTTGGGCTTGCATTTCTGTGACCTAAGATCCTACTGTGGGTGGAAAAATTTAGTTCACTTCGTACATACTGAACATATAGAGCAGCTATTGGGGGACAAAGTGAGGAATCTGGCTCGATATCTGAATTTAGCATCACAATCCCTGACCTTTGTCATAGGTCACTACAATGAGTCACAGATGCCAAACTCTAAATCTTTTGATTTGTAAGTTCAAACTACATATATATTCATATAGATTCTTCATCTGATTTGATTGTTATGCCAGCCCAAGGAGGCAGAATTTGTTATTCTCATTTTATAGATAAGCAATCTGAGGCTCAAAGAGATTTAATTATATAACTCCTTCAAGGTTAAGCAGATGGTAAGTTAGAGCAGTGGGACTTAAACTCCAAGGCAGTGCTCCTGTATTATACTTCATTTCTATGAAGATTAGTGATATTTGCTTCTTTTGCCTTTTGATGTTATCCATCCTGTTTTTGGTAGCAAGACAGGGCATTTTGGCAGGCACTGGGGCAGAGCAGTTTGGAGGAGCCTGGTGGTTAGGGTCATGAGTGCTGGCTCTTCCCTTAACTGGCCCTGCTATCTTGGACACATCATCAATCCTCTGTGAGCTTCAGTTTCTGCATCCACAAAACGGAGACAATAACAATCATACTTACTATACAGGTTTCACTGAATTAATATGTGCAAAGGACTTGGCATAGTGTCTAGTGCACAGTAACCTTTTAATAGGGAATATTAATATTATATTATATATTCATTTATTTTTCAAAGCATCCAAATTCCTTACTTTTCAAAAAGAAGGGCTCCTAAGTGTTTATGCTAGATCTTATTGGCCCCTAGTTTGAGGATAGGTTGATAATGTAGTCATTAATCTAACATTTATGTAGAGCTTGGAACGGGCGAGGAGGGTGGTCGGCACTCTGAGATGCACACTGCCAGCTTCCAAAGACCCTTGCGGGGGTGCAGCTCTAGGGCCCCCGCCCTCTCTTTCTCTCTCTCTCTGAGGTAGGGGTTTGAAGATGCGGCCAAGAAGTCCTTCAGGCTGTGTCTTCACTGGTAAGCCCTAGTAGCACATTTCCAGACATCCATGGGTGGAGTCCTCTCCTATTGGGACAAGAATTCCTTTTCCTGCTGGGCATGGTGGCTCATGTCTGTAATCCTAGCACTCTGGGAAGCCAAGACAGGAGGATCGCTTGAGCCTAGGATCCTCCTGAGCCATAGCAAGACCCCGTCTCTACTAAAAATAGAAAAATTAGCCGTGCATCGTGGCATATGCCTGTAGTCCCAGCTACTCCGGAGGCTGAGGCAGGAGGATGGCTTGAGTCCAAGAGTTTGAGATTGCAGTGAGCTATGATGATGGCACTGCACTCTGCCCGGGGCAACTAAGACTCTGTCTCAAAAAAAAAATAAAAAAATAAAAAAATAAAGAAAGAAAAAGAAAAGAAAAAAAGAATTTCTTTGGAAAGGCCAACAGAGGCTAGCAGTGATCCCAGGCAGTGATGTCTGCAACCTAGAGTGTCCATCCTGATAAAGCTGATCTGTGTGCAGAGTTGTCCTTGGCAAACAGAACCCACCAGATAGCACAGCAAAAACAGGGTCAGTGTGTGGAGGCCATTCCAAAAGCCTTAAATCTGTGTGGGAAGGTTCTAGGTGGGAAGGGGTTGACCTTCAAGTTCAAGGGCAGTGACTTCGGGGTCAGACAGGTGTCTGGGGTACTGGGACGGGGAGAGGAATGTGGCTAGAAGGGTGGGCAGGGCTTTATGGCATTGGAATGAGGCACCAGAGGGGCAGGGCATCCTTCCAGAGTTATGACTAGGCCTGGTGATGACAGTGAGCAAGGGTGTGTTTGCCATTAGGATATTTACACATCGTCTCGCTGGTCAGAGAACTGGACTGGCTTCCTGGGGCTGGAGACCTCAACCTTGCCCTTCCCTCAGCCAGGATTTCAAGCTTTCAGCTGGTGCTTCATTTGGATCCGGTGTTGTACATTCAGTTCTTGGCATGACCCACTCAGGGAACTGTTGTTCTGTCTCACTAGGTGATCTCTACCCTTACTAGAAAATCTCCCAACCATATTACTAATTTTGAGGATAAAAGGTTTATCTTTCTTTTGGCAGTTGAATTTGAATTTCATGACTATGATAGACTCATAGTATGAGCCTGGGTGTGGCCCTTGCACCACCGCATCAGAATCACCTGGGGGGAGGGGTGTTGAAAAAAATGAATGCATATTTTCCCCAGGTCATCCCAAGGCTTAGTGAATTAGAGGCTCTGGGGTGGGACTTAGGGATCTGCTGGTTAAATCCTTCAGGATGCCCTGATGCTGTCGTTTGGGACCTACTGCTGTAGAACGGGCACTGATTGACAGGCAATATGGATATCCCGATGTGCCAGTCCTGCCCGCCACCGCAGGTTCACAGGTGGTAAATGTAAAACGAACATTACCATCTCGGGAAGCTCATTTTAAGTGAGGATTTACCTCTAGAAGTCTCTTTACCTCCCTGGGCCTCAGATACTGCTTCTTTAAAAGGAGTAGTTTATACTAGATGAGCACTAAGCTCTAGGAACTAGCAACAGGGTCAGTTCGGAACTGGATGTCGTGGTCAGGTGGGGGAAGCACATACTGAGGGAGACTGGGAATATTGCCTTTGAAAGCCAATTTCTGGACTTGGACGGGGATAGATGTGTCTGACGGCCCTTAAAACCCCAATTCGAATGAATTTGCCCAGCAGGACTCCTGGTTCTCAGAGCCTCTGCTTCTCACGCCCCCCTTACCGCCCATCCCCACCTCCACCCCACCCTGCAAGGGCACTTGTTGCTAGGCTGCAGGAAGAGGAAGTTAAGTGCAAAGAGCAGGGGAAGGCGCTGCAGGCCGGCTAGGATAGCGAAACTCTTACTCCTTCCACTCGGGATTCTTCCAGGTAAGCCTCCCGACGCCCCTCTCCCCCGCCCCGAGGGCGGTGGCCCCTTTCACAGACCTGACGAATCGCCCGCCCATTTCCGCGGCCGTTCCTCGGCGTGCGATGGAAGCTGGATTGGTCGGGCCTGGCGTGTCGTTGGCTCCGCCCCCGCTGCCGTCTGGTTGGCGGCGGCGGCCGCGGGCGCGGGGCGGGTCCGCCGGCGGGGCGGGGCGGCCAGTGCCCGGGGGCCGGCGGGCTGCGGGACCCGGGCCGGAGACCCGGCTGAATCCGGAGCCACGGCGGCCGCGGAACACGGGCGCCGGCGGGGTACCATGAGGGAGCCAGCGGATCTGGGGTGAGCGCGCCCGGGGCCGGGCGTGGGCGTGGGCTTGGGCGGGGGAGGGAGCGCCCGGCAGAGAAGGCCCGGGCTGGAGGCGGCCCGCCGCCGCAGGGTTCAGGGTACCGGTTGGCTCTGGCGGCGGTTGGCGCTGCTGAGCGCGGGGGCCGGCCCCCACCGCGCTGTCATGGCCCAGGTACTGTCGGGGACGGCCACCCGCGACGCCCCGAAGCAAACCCTTCCTTCTCCCAGAGCCGGTTCGGGAGGTGTGGGCTTGACCCCGGCCGGAGGTGCCCGCCGACCCGTCCCCCCGACTGCGGTTCGGGGAGCCCGGCTCCTAGCTCAACCCCGGGCGGGGAGGCACAGTCACACGCAAGCTAAAGAAAAACGCCTTGCAGTTTTATGAATGGGGTCCCGGGTTCCTGCCACCCCCCTCGCCCACGACTCGAAATGCTTAGAAGTGGAGAACCGCAGTTACTTTTACGCGAACCTGTCAGAGCTTGGCTGCGCCCCGGTTGTTTTTCTCCAACTCCTGGGAAACGCGGGTGGCCGTGGGGTGGTTTGTGTGCTCGGAAGGGAGGCGGCGGCGTGCCGAAACCCGGGGGGGGATCGGAAGGTGAACAAGTGACATTGGGCTGAGGCCTAACGCCAGGTGCCCTGCTGGGAGCGCGGTGTGACGGTGGACGCCGGCGCTGCTGGCTGGGGAGCGCGAAAACGAAACGGTGGGAGCGGGAGGAGGAATGGGCCGGCCGGCCACCTTGCACCGTGCACGCCGCCCTGAGCGCACGGCTGAGGCGGGACTTGGTGCAGGGGAGTTTTCCCCTTTTGAAAGTGGTTTTTGGAAAACTTAGCCCCTCAGTGGGTTGATATTTACTTAAACCATCGGTTGTTATGGTTACAGGGCATCAAATGTAAGGGCAAAGTCTGTTTCCACCCTCGCTCTTTCTCCAGAGCTGCGAGGTACTTTGTCACTACGTTTTACAGACACTGCAAGGGAGGGCATACTTGTTTGGAGTTGAAGGAAAAACGTGGGCTCCTTGAGGGCAGGGATCGTGCCATTTTCATGTTTAAAGTCCCAGCGTCTTGACACCATCGCAGCTCTGCACACCAGCTGAAAGGAATGAGCCTTTTTACGTGTTTTGATGATTCTCAAAGGCGTTAGAGGATTCATTTCAGGAGCCAGGTGTAAGCTGCAAGGGAAGCAACCAGTGACTTTTAAATAGAAAACAATAAGGAAAAATAGAGGACAGGTGGTCTTGAACTCTGGGCTAGGGGGAGTTTGAGGAGTTTAGGATTGTGAGTTTTAGAGCTCCATGGCACAGGGGTGCTTATCTCATATTGGAAGCGTGAAATTGCCATTTCTAGTAGCTCTTACTCAGCCCATAGACTGTTTCAGTATTCTTTCAAATTCTTCCACAAATCTGTAGTTGGTGTACACTTATGGAAAACAAGTAAGCCTCCTGGGGTGATGGTAGTAGAGTGGGATTTTTGCCATATCATTTCTTTCTTGTTACTTGAGCCTCTCTGGAAGTGTCAGTGAAGGCTTAGAGAGAGGGGATGTGGAAGGCTCTGGGTGAACTAACTGAACGTGCTTGCACATTTATGTCCAGGAAGAGGCACCATGCCTGAGAGGAAGGAGATTAGCAAACTGATTCAGATCAGAAGATGGTGGTAATTGAATCCACGGACAATTAACCCAAGGGCTGGGACGGATCCCGGAAGGAAGGAAAAATTCGGGAGTTTGGTTTGGGCTGAGTGTTGGAGGTCTGAAGAGCAAAGAGAATGTCATCATGTGAGAAGATTAGCGACATGGTATATGCCAAACATACTGTTTGTTATTAGAGATTATGTTATTAGAATGCTTCCCGAGAGGAAGCAGGAAAGATTAGGCTTTTATGTAGAATAAATGTGTAGAATGTATTGGACAAAAAGCAGTTGCCTGGAATCAAAAAAGAAATATTCATTCAACTAATTTTTATTGAGTCTGCTGTATGCCAGGAACTACTAGGCATTATAGATACGATGGAATGAAAAAAAGGGTGAAGAGTTTGTTTCTATGTGCCATGTGATTTACCTTGCCAGCAAATTAAAAGCTCCTGTTTTCTGGGGATTTTCTGAAGCCCTTGAGAACAGAAAGGGGAGAAATACACAGAATATTACCTAATGTTAGAACATAACAGAGTAATAGGGAAATTCTTCCCACTGTAGATTACTTTCAGTATCAAACTGAATCTTCAAAGACCAGCTTTCTATGTCAGATTCAGTATAAAACTGTATTCACCTTCATGTCTTATTGACCTGTGTCTTTTGATGGTAAGTGCTTCTTTCTTTTTTTCTCTTTATCAATTCATTTATTCAAAAATTAGGAAGTTCATTAAACAAACACTGTCCGTTGTCCTCTAGGTGCTTCCAGTTCATTTTCTTTGCTTGAGTATCCCTCAGGGTCTACTTCCTTCTGTCTGATCCTTATTATTTTCTGAGGGTCCTTGGGGAGTTGTTGAAGTCACAGGGAATGCTACTTCTTTGATTCTGTCCCAAGGCAAAAGAAGACCAGTGTAGGAAAGAGAGCATTGTTGAGTTCCACCTCTGCCAAGTACTACTTTCTGTCCCTTATATATGTCCTCTCCAGTCCTGGAGCAGCCCTCTAAGGGAGGTGGTGATAGTTCCATTTTACAGAAGAAGAAACTGAGACTCAGAGCAGTTCAATAACTTGCCCAGGGTGACAAACTGGTTAAATGGTGAAACAGGAATTTCAGTCTAGGACTTTGATTACACAATGCACTTTTTCCATTGTACCACATTGGTTTTCCTGGGAGAGGAATGGCAGTTTATTAGAGATAGTCTAGTGCAGTGCCCCTCTTGAGTGAACTTACGAAAGGTCAGGTTTAGAAATATTGTAAGAATTGCCACAGTTAATGAGCTCGTATGCTTGTGGTAGAGCCAAAGTTAGCAGCCAGTGTCCTGCCTCTGCCCACTGCAGTTGTGGGTAATCTTCAAGGCTGTTAGGGAATCTGAATTTACTGCCATGGAAAGGCGACCAGCCTTACTGGGTCTGTCCCTGTGCTCTACTTACCAGCTACGTGACCTTCGGTAAATTACTTTCTCTGTACCTCAGGTTCTTTATCTGTAGAGTGGGATGATATTGCCATTTCAAGAATGCCAAGACTACAATTTATCTCATCTCAACATTTCTGGAAAAAAACATCTCTGGGGTCTTACAGTTGTAGTTGGCAATGGCTTCCTTTTTTGGTACATAAAGTAATGGTGTGTCTTATGGTCAGTGGTTTTGGATTAGATGAACTATGGTAGTATCTTATTTATAGGTAGTTGTCAGAATTAAATGAGGTTGCTCATGGCCTGGCTTATCGTGAGCACCCAGTAACAGTTGGCGCTTTCCGATGACAGAAGGAACGGTTAGCTGGGGAAAGCTGGGAGCATCTCATAAGATGCCATAATCCATGATCTGTGGGCTGGAGGAATGTTTTCTAATTTGCCTGGAGCTCTGTCCTTTGGCTGACTCTCATCCCCATGAGAAGCATTAACTTTAGGAACTAACGAGCCATGGACAGACAGCTCCTTTTGTCCTGACTATTAATTAAGATCTTTGTCAACTTAAAATCCCACGTTAAAAATAAATGTTGTTGTAAGAAGGCTGGAAACCTACACTGATGTGAATATTTTACATGGGAGTTTTAAAGTAACTCAAGGTTATGTACGAGATTCTGTGTTGCTCCTTTCCAGATTCCTTATAATGCTTAATTACATTGCATGAAATGTCCATGAAACACCCTTAATGAGAGAGATGCTAGGAGGTCATGAAAGTACAAAAGACCTTGCCTGGCATTGGTGGGGTAGAGAGAACACTGGACTTGATGTCGGGAATCCTGGCTGCAGTCCTGGTGGTTTCACCTGTCAGCCCCACTTCACCATCAGAAAGTCACATCTCCCAACTGCTGTGTGGGTTACTCAAAATTGCACTGGGCAGAGGCAGGACACTGGCTGCACATTGCTTCACCATTCTGGGCCTTAATAGGTCTCTCTTCCAAAATGAGGACTAGATTTCTTAGACCCCTGTTACCCCTGGCCCCAGCACAGGTTATACAGGTTTATAGGAATCTAAGGATCTGAGAAATTAAATGGTTGAAAGGAAATGACTTCATTCAGGACTCAGGTGGATGTTTGTGATGATGCTTTAAAAGGAAGAAACAGGCCAGGCTTGGTGGCTCACGCCTGTAATCCTGGCACTCTGGGAGGCCAAGGTGGGGGATTGCTCAAGCTCAGGAGTTCAAGACCAGCCTGAGCAAGAGTGAGACACCCCCGTCTCTACTAAAAATAGAAGGAAATTAGCTGGACAACTAAAGATATATAGAAAAAATTAGCTGGGCATGGTGGCGAATGCTTGTAGTCCCAGCTACTCGGGAGGCTGAGGCAGAAGGATCGCTTGAGCCCAGGAGTTTGAGGTTGCTGTGAGCTAGGCTGACGCCATGGCACTCTAGCCCAGGCAATAGAGCAAGACTCTGTCTCAAAAAAAAAAAAAAGCAGAAAAAACACAATGACAGGTGATAACAATATGAGTAACTATCATTTATGGAGAATTGCTGTGTGCCAGGTACTATTTCTACTTTTAAACCTCGCAATACCCTATAGAGTAGTAGATACTATTATGAATCTTATTTTAAGATGAGGAAATTGAGGTTCAGAGAAGTTAAATAACTTGTCCAAAATCACATAGCAAGGTCAATGGCATATAGCTGGGCCTAGAACTCTGGCTTGTATTGCTCCCTGGTGGATGCTCGAAACCACAGATAGTACCAAACTCTATATACACTATATTTTATCCTATACATATATATCTATGATAAAGTTTTATTTATAAATTAGGCACAATAAGAGATTAACACAATAAATGATTAAAAAAATAGAACAATTATAAAAATATACTGTTCACAGTTGCCCAGATGGAAGATCCATTCTTACTGTAGATCTTAGCAACCTCAGCATATGATTTTTTTTCTCTCCTTATGATGTCAAGAACTTTCACCTTTTAACTTGAAGATTTTACAGCTTCACTGTGGCATATTGAAATTAACACTGTCACCACTTTTGTGCTTTGGGGCCATTCTTAAGTAAACTAAGGTTACTTGGACACAAACACTGTGATACCAAGACAGTCAATCTGATAACAGACAGTTACTAAGTCTGTTAAGTGACTAACAGGTGGGTAGCATCTGTTGGACAAAGGGATGACTCACATCCTGGATGGGATGGAACAGTACAGCAAGATATTTCATCACGCTACTCAGAACGGCGCCAATTTAAAATTCCCAAATTGTTTATTTGTGGGATTTTCCATTTAATTTTTTTGGACCTCCATTGACCTTGGATAAGTGAGACCTCGGATAAGGGGGGACTACTTGTATTGGGAGAACTTTGTTAAACCTAAAGAATAACTCTTATGGGAGTTGCACAAGACTTTAGTCCTTGAAAGGAAAGGATTTTCTTTGGTGAACAAGGGCTGTGTCATTGTGAGCATAAGTGGGACGACTGAGAGAAGAATCTAACCTTCCGTGTGGAAGCTGGCGGGATGGGAAACCTTGGGGGGAGGGCGGTTTGAAACAACCAGGTAACCTTTGTTGGCTTTGCCTGAAATATTGGTTCTAAGGGGTTTCCCCTAAGTGCTTCTCCAGCTTATTTTAACAGTCGAGAATGGGACTGGGCAAGAAGTGCTGTCATAAGCTTACTTAGGATTTGAGATTAAAACCCACCCTTGGATTGCTCTTGCAAATAACCTTTCAGAATCACAATATGCGTTTTGTAAGAGTTTTATTTCTCTTTTGCTATTTAAAGCTGACATAAGCTGGCTCATTCTCTTATTCAATTTTCAGTCTTTCCTTAGACCTAATGCTGTCTTTTAAGCAGTATTCCTAAAGATGGTTATATTTATCATTTTGGGCTTAAAATAGAGAATTTAGAAATCTTTCTATTGAAAGGACTGACTGATCAATGATTATCAGTTATTCAACAAGTATCTGAGCATCTACTGGGGCCAAGGATCATGCTTGGCATTGGAAATCCGATGGGGAACAAAACAGATGTGGTCCCTGCCTGCACATAACACATTATCTAGTCTAGACAATAAACAAGTCAACAGACAGATGCATTGTGTGTATTAAATTGTAACACATGTGAAGTCTTTCCCTGAAGGAAAGGAGCAGAGCACGGAGAAAGAAATATAGGGAAAGAGCTGGCAACTGGGAGTGTTGGGCAGAGCATTTCAAGAGAGGGAGGAAGATGTGGATATAGTGTGGCTGCAGTGAGGAGGGGCAGAGAGGGGAAGATGGGAAGGGTAGGCCCAAAAGGTACCAGGCTCTGGAGGGCATGTCACGGGGCAACACAGTGTAGAGGGTAAAGCACGGGCTTGAGAGCCAGACCTTGCTCGAGGGGCCTTGGGAAGTTTCTTACCTTTCCATGCCTCAGTTTCCCACCTCTGAGTGGCTATGAGGGTGAATGAGCCCCGAGAGCAGTGCCTGGCATGTACAGAAAGGGCTGTGGGTAGGGTCTGCTGACTCTCAGGGCAGTAGGGAACTTGATCTGGAGTGGATGAGCTTCTGTTCTTAGTCAACACTTCCCATCATTCCATGCGTAGAGTAACCATAGGGCTGAACGTCAAACTAAGACGGCTAATAGGAGTGTCCACTGGAGGCTTTCTAAGGCAGAATTACTTGCTTGGCGTTGGACTTTCTGTAATATGCTAAGCATTCAGTACCCGTACCTGGGAGGCTTGGTCCTACCTATAGGAGCCTCTGCAGTGAGTGCAGTGCTCAACATGGAGCAAGGTGGACCAGAAGCAGTTGTTCCTCTGCTCCTGCCTGCAGTTGTCTGCTTTATTGTGTGGATGAGGGAGGGGGATTTCTAGCCCGTTTTTCTGATAAGAGACGGGACAGAGGCCAGTGGCCTTATTACTAGATGATCAAAACATGACGACTCAGAGTTGCTGTGTGCAACCTGCCTGATCCCTGTCTCTGCCAAGATTTGATGTGGTGTTTTCTCATTCAGAGGAACAGCCACACCTCCAGCTCATACAGGGGAGAGCTTCATAAAACGGGTCACTGGTTTTGGTTCTTTGGCCTGGCTTGAGATTGTCAGTGAAATACTACAAATCCAGCCATATTAAAGTTATAATTATCCTGCAAAGTGTTTGTTAGACCTGATCAAATTTGTGTGTAATTAGTTTGTTTTTTTAAAAATCTTTTATTGTGGAAAACTTTTAAAAATACACAAAAATAAAGAACAATATAATGGACCCCATGCATCTGTCACTCAGTTTCCATAATTACCAACTTTTGCTAATGTTGTGCCAAGGTAGTTTCACACTGAAGCATTCTTTGTTGGTGAACTTTACTTTTTTTTTTCTCTCCCAACTCCCCTTGTTGGTGGATTTCTATCATAGTAGAAATGTATGTTTGGACTGTAAAATCATTTGGTAGATATGAGCCTAGAGAAAAAATTCCTGCATACTGCATATTATAGGGCTGGTGTTAGGTAGTTGAAATTCAGAATCTGAAATGAACACTTGTTGGGAACCTCTTCTAGATTTGCTTATGAGAAGTAGGCATAAACAAGTAGAGTTCTTTCCAGATGACCAGTTAGTCTGTGTTATTACTAAATAGCAACAATTGTGGGCAGTGTGTAAGACACATTAAAAAAACAGTCTATCCACAATGGCTTATAAAATTATGATCTCTCACTTGTCTGCAATGAAGTCACAGGTTATTTCAAACATTCTTAGCAAATGAATTTTACATAAAGCCCAAACTGTGAAGCTGATTATAAAGCAGTATTTTTGTGGTATATATTACTTTAAGTTTAATTTATAGCATTCACTTCTAAAATCAAACAAGATACAGGTTAATATGTTGAAAGTCTATGGTAAATTTTTATTTTGTTTTTATTTTTTAAAGGGGAAATTAAAATCAAATGTGCAAAGAACTTTTAGCAGCACCTTTGTGCACTGCTGCCCAGCAGAGTTATCAGTATTGTTGGGAATGTGCTACATTTGTGCTCTCTAATACAGTAACCACTATGCTACGTGTGACTGTTAAATGTTAGAAAGGTGGCTAGTGCAACCAAGAAACTGCAGCTTTAGTTTTAATTAAACTGAAACTCAAGCTTTAATTTTAATTAATTTCAATTTAAATAGTTCTATGTGGCCATATTGGACAGTATAGCTCCAGGGTTTATTAAACCAGCAATCTCAGTGATAGGAAAGAACCCAGCACAAACTAATCTGGGCAAGGAATGTAACATGTAGTTCCCAAACTCAGTACCTTTTAAACAGAAGGAGTTTGCTTATGTAGCAGAAGGAAGAACCGCCTGGTGGGTGGGGTTGGTTCATGGTTTTCCTTTAAGAGCAAGGCTCAGAGACCTGGAGAGGTTTGATTTGATGCCATGATGTCTCCTAGGGCTCAGGAAATGAGGAGTGAATCTCAGTGAAAAGTACGGCTTAGTACTACTGCTTGTTGCATTGTGGAATGTCTCTGAGAGGTAGAGAGGAGTCTGCTAAGTGGCTTGTAGGAAGGTTTCAGGAGGTAGGGTGACGACAACACCCCTTCTTCCAGAACATCCCTCCTCCCAGCCCCCGTTTTGGGAATTGTGTTTGCTGCCACAGGATTTAGAGGCTGCCTCTGGGCAATACCCAGGGCCTCAGAGGAGGCAGATGTAGAGGGCACCAGCTGTCTTGGTCACCTCTTTATCCCCAGTGCATAGTTGATGCTTGATAAATACGTGTTAAAAATGGGTGACACTTTCAGGAATAGATTGAGGAGTAAATAAGAGAAGGGCTTTAAATTTATCTAGAAACTCCAAAACATACGTGCTAAGGGAAGTATAATGCCAGTGAGCTGCAGAGTTTGCATAGCTAGTGCATTCTGCCAGAGGCAACTGACATTTCTCCTCACTGGAAATGCAAGCTGGACCTCTCTCCCCTCCCCTATCTGGTAGTCTCATCTGAAAGTCCCGTACCAAGTGCTGTTGGTTTTTATCTTGTAAACACCTCTGGAATGGTTCTCTCCTCTCCAGCTTCACCACCACCACTCTAGTCCAAACATCCGTCTTTTTGCTTGGAAGCCTGTGGCAGGCCTCACTGACCTGCCCGCATCTACTCCTTTCTGATCAATTCACCACACTGCAGTCACCGTGGTGGTGGAAAAATTCCTGGTGTGATCATGTCATGTCCTTGCTCAAACCCTATGAAGGCTTCTTGTTGCTCCTGGGACAAGATCTACATTCTGAACATGTTTAGGTGCTGTGTGATTGAGCCCCTCCTGCCACCTTCTTCAGCCTGGGGCCTCTGGCTCTCTCCTCCTGGTTCATTACATTCCAGGCTCTCTGACTGCCTTTCCATCCCAGCTGGAAGGGAGCTGGACCTTTCAGGAACTGAACCCTCTGCAGGAAATGGTTCCACTCCCCCCAACCCTTTTTTTATCTCTATTAGTGTGTTACTACATATTCTCTAGTAGATACCTGCTTTTCCCTTTCCTTCAGAGAGGCAGGGACCTTGTCAATTTTGCTCACCCATTTTATACTCAGTACCTAGCAGAGTGTCTGACTCATTGGCCATGCTTCTTAAATATTTGCTGGGTGAACGAATGAATGCAAACACACTACAAAGCAAGGGAAAACTTAACTTGAGCAGTGCTCTTCAAAACTTGGGTTTATTGGAGAGGTTGAGTAGTTTTTAGGGGCTAACCCAGGAAGGGATATGGGCGGGGGGAAACTCCACAGGGGCTCCATCAGTGGAGCTGTACAGCAGGTTTAGAGCTGTCCTACGAAAGCGGGTTCTGAGGAAGCACCTTCCATGCCCTTGTCCCAGACTTGAAAGGCATTTGCCTGCCATCATGGGATTTGAGGGTGGCCCTCTTGTCTTGTTGGGCTTCCTGTGCTCAGCCACACAGGAGGCACTGAATGTGTCATTGGTAACATGGGACTCCAATTTGAGACCTCAAGATTGGAATCTTCCATATTCAGCCCACAGTCAGGCATGTGGTAGTCTTCCTCTCTTCCTAGAGGGTAGGGATTCTGTCCTCATATTTGTGCCCCTCTCCTCCCTCTTACCCACCTCCCTCCAACCCATCAGCAAACCAGAGTACTTTGCCTATGGGAGTATTTGGCAAGTGTTTGTTAGTAGCTCCTAGTACTACCTGCTGGACACTAAAGAGAGCTCTAGGCAGCAGTAGGAGGGAATTCTGCTTGTGCCTTGGGGGCGGGGGTGTGAGGGGAGGCTTCCTGCTGGAGAGAAGAGGGCAGCTGTGTTTAGACCTGATACTGCAGACAGGGAGGCTTCCTGCCTCTTCTCTTTTCCTGACACTGATTTCCAGATGAGTTGGGAGCCTGCCAGTGCTCAGCAGATCCACCTGTCATGTGTCCCTAGGAGGGACCTAGGTCTTCCCCGGGAATTTTGAAGTTATGAGTAGAGCATAGAAGGGCTTGATGCTGAGATGGTTAAGTTTCGTATCCAACTTTCGTGATTGTGACTCTGAAAGAGAAAATTGGTATGAGTTGTCACTAGCTGGTTTCCTAGAGAATGTTCTTTTGGAAGGAAGGAACAGATTCCCCAGACCAGGGCCTCTGATAACCAGAGAGGAGGTATTTAATGAAGACTAGAGTGATACGTTTTCTGGGAGACTTGTAAGTCTGGTTAAGAAGGCTTTAAGCTGTATATTAAGAGGACAGAAGAGAAAAGTATGCAGGAAAGTTGCAGAACCAGACAACAAGCAGATCTGTGTGACCTAGCAGCATTCTAGGCACCAAAGTGGTACCTCTCAAGTGTAAACTAGCACCAAAGCTGGTTGAGAACACCACTGAGGGAGGCACCCAGGAATCTGTAAACTCCTGCCCACAGGTGAGCAGCTGATGCCTCCATGCACTGGAAACCCTAACAGCACAGCCAGGGAAATGTGATCTCGTGGTAGTTAGACTTGGCGTCAAAGCAAAGTAGTATGGGTACACCTGGCCCTAAAAGAAAACCCTGTGAGCGATTCATTCTGTGTACCCTGGTCTTGGAGACGTGGTGGAAAACATTTCAGTTGTTTTGGAAAGAGGGGTGGGGGAGCAGGTTATGTCATTGTAGGATACTGCCTGCCCAACCGAGGAGACAATGCTCTTTTCCACAGATTGATTTTGGAATAGGCCCTCTGACAGGTGTAGCAGACCATGCAGATGTTTGTACAAGGTGAATTCTTTTCATTTTCATTTTTATTTAGAGACAGGGTCTTGCTCTGTCACCCAGGCTGGAGTGCAGTAGCATGATCATAGCTCACTATAACCTCAAACTCCTGGGCTCAAGTGATCCTCCCGCCTCAGCCTCCCAAGTAGCTGGAGCTACAGGCACACGCCACCACACCCTGCTTATTTCTTTGTAGAGACAGGGTCTCAATATGTTGCCCAGACTGGTCTCAAACTCTGGGCTTCAAGTGCTCTTCCTGCCCTGACCTCTCAAAGTGCTGGGATTATAGACATGAGCCTAATGTCAATTCTATTAAAAATGAGAAATTCTACTTTGCTGACAATTTTTCTAAAACTTTGAGAGCAGGTAGAGGAAAGTGTGTGTTGGACGTAATAATGACAAATAGGGACAAGCCAGTTGACAGTGTGAATGAGGTAAAAGCCATCCAGAGGGCAGGGGGACCTGTGGCTGTGGCCTGGAGGCAGCACAGAGCTGGTGGTCAGACAGGCTGGCTCACAGCACCTGCTCTTAATCATCGGTCATTAGGCTGAACACTTCCTACCTTTTGTTATTGTTTCCTTCCACCAAAGTGATGGCAGTGCTCCTCACCAGAACTGCAACAGGAGCCATCTTGGTGTCCTCAGTGCCCAGATACTTGTTAGGAATGACCACTTGAGTGTTAGTGCGTGACAGTGACTAATTTGACGTGGCTGCCTCCTTGGTTTCCCTATCTTCCTTACCCCCTCTGCAGAGTTGAGAGCAGAAACTTCTTTCTGAAGCTGAAGGGAGCTGTCTTCAGGTAAGGTTGAGCCTCTTGCCCTGGCTGAGTTCAGAGGCAAGATCGAAGTGGAAAATAAGTCAGAGTAATGGAAAACCCATGGGAAAGGAGTTGCTTTTGTTTTAATTTCCCAGGGTAGGCTGATGTCTGTGGGGATATGAGGAGTGGTATTCAATCCTGATGGGGTAGGTTAATAGTAAAGCAGGAACATTAAATTTTTTTTTAATACTACAACTCCCAGCAGGAATGACTATTGATCATGCTCTGAGCCAGAAACCAAACTCATTTGGTGAGCCTAGCTTTTGTATGAAGGCTTGACTGTGATCGAGAGTGGTGTGCACAGGAGGCTTAATAGCCTGAAGTGAATTTTATTTCAGGAGGTCTGATATGTGGCAGTAAAATCTCAGGGAAGAAAAAAACCACGTCTTGCGTTTCTAAGTTAGGTGATAGGGTTATTTTAGCTGCAAGTATATCCAAGTCCAGGGCCCATATTTTCTGGGATAGATGGTTGAGAAGTCCTTCCAAAAAGGACTATATGAATTTTTAATGCCAGGGTGTTAATCTCAAAAAATAGAATTGAAAACATACTTTATATTATATATATATGTATTTTTTTTGACCCACAGCTTTGAAGGAGCCTTCTAGAAATTGCAAGTTTTACTATTTCTAAAACCTGGCTCTACTGTGGCTTGATAAGACTTTTAGCCACTTTATGGTATCTGTCAGAATTGACCCGCTAGCCTCAGTTTCTGCTTCCTGGACTGCTCTCCTCCCCTTCCTCTCCCTCCCACAGTGCTCCGGTGGAGTGGCCTAGCCTGTCACTCAACATTGTGCTGAGTAAGCACATAGCAGGCTGCTTTGTTGGTTGGTTAATATTGAGTGAAATGGCTGCTTTATAGCAAGCTGTGGGGGGAAAAGTTATGTTTTGGCTACAGATTTCTATTATTTTATGTGCTCGTTTATATAGGTGCTTAAGTTGGTATTTGAAGTGGGAGTGAGAGGTGTTGGTTTCCTGTCCTTACAATAGTAAACAGTAAGTCAGGGGGCAGGTACCTAGGTTGGCCAGTCAGCATTTCTGAGTGTGATGCTATTGCTAAGGGAGGGAGGGTCTCTGCCAGACTAGCAGGAAGCCCAAAATCTTGTTTAGGAACCCTCATCCCCTGGGATGATTTCAAGCCAGATTCTTTGAGCCTTGGTAAAGGGCTTATAAAATAGGTTATCTCCACATTTGGTTAGTATGGGCTGGTTATCCAACTATCCCTTGAGCATTCAGCAAATACTGCTGCTTAGAAGACAGTGGCTGTACTTGGGGGCTGTCACTGGGCAGGTCCAGATTCTTGTCGTGAGAGTCAGCCTTCTGTGAATCTTTAAAATGGGTTCTTATTTCGCTGTTCCTTTCAAGGACAGTCTTTGAAGAATCTGAAAGCAAGTGTTTTAATCCCTTGAATAGCATTAAGCATGAAAAATTCTTAATTATAAAATGGTTAATTAGATTCTTTTTTCCCAAAGTTATAGCTTAAATCAGTGTGCCAGTTTTTCTTTTTTTTCTTTCTCTTACTGAAGTATGTTTTGCAATTGTAACCTGTTTTTCAATTTTTTTTTTTTTTTTTTTTGGAGACAGAGTCTTACTCTGTTGCCCGGGCTAGAGTGCCGTGGCATCGGCCTGACTCACAGCATCCTCAGCCTAGTTCACAGCAACCTGGACTCAAGCGAGCCTTCTGCCTCAGCCTCCTTGGTAGCTGGGACTACAGGCATGCGCCACCATGCCCAGCTAATTTTTTCTATATATTTTTAGTTGGCCAATTAATTTCTTTCTATTTTTTAGTAGAGACGGGATCTCGCTCTTGCTCAGACTGGTCTTGAACTCCTGACCTTGAGCAGTCCTCCCACCTTGGCCTCCCAGAGTGCTAGGATTACAGGTGTGAGCCACTGCACCCAGCCTGGTTTTTAATTTTTTGGTTATTTATTGAGTGTCTAGAAATAGCCAGCTATTTTCCATTACAGTCTTGTCAGGAGTGAAAATACTGGCGAAGCTTTGGGAGGCACTAAAAGACAGTCATCTTCCTGGAGTGGGACTTCACCTGCTGTCTTTCTTCTGTCCTCCCCAAACATCCCAGGACCATGTACCCATCATCCAAAGGGATGCAGATCAAAACTCTACCCCTCTTACTCAAAACGATATATGAATTTTTTTTAATTTCAGCATATTACGGGGATACAAATGTTTAGGTTACATATATTGCCTTTGCCCCGCCCAAGTCAGAGCTTCAAGTGTGTGCATCCCCCAGATGGTGTGCATCACACGCATTAGGTGTGAATATACCCATCCCCTCCTCCCCCTCCCACCTGTCCGACACCCGATGAATGCTGCTACCGTATGTGCACATAAGTGTTAATCAGTTAATACCAATTTGATGGTGAGTACATGTGGTGCTTGTTTTTCCATTCTTGTGATACTTCACTTAGTAGAATGGGCTGCAGCCCTATCCAGGATAATACAAGTGGTGCTAGATCACAATATGGCAAATGCTTTACATCTGGGTTTTTTAACCTTGGGGAGGAGGAAGGGAACATTCTGTGTCTCCTTGAAAATTGAATGTGAAATCTTGTGGATATTTGTGTAAGTGTATTTGTGTGTGTGGGCAGGGGGATGTCTTTGATCTTCATCAGGCTTTCAAAAAGCCTTCAACCAAGGAAGGTTAAAGGAGAACTCCAGCTCTAAAATCTCCTGTACCTCTAGTCTAAAAAGCTCTAAAGGCAGATTTTAGAATGGCTTTAGAACACCGCTTCACAGTAGGTGAAGACTCTGGAGCACAGACGGCACCAGCAGACAAACTCGGGCTCCTCACCACGTGAGTTCTGTGCACAAGCCTGGTTTCTCCCTAGTCGCACCAGGTCCTCCCTGGACCCCTGAGATTCTCTTTCCTTACTGCCAGCTCCTCTTCTCACCTCAAATCCTTCTGATCTTTATGGGGAGATCGTTGGAGAAACTTGTCCTCCTAGCCAGGATCCTGTGCCAGGATAGTTTCTCCTTCTTGGTTTCCTTAGTTGGTTTCTTTTGACCAGCCCTGTAACTGCCCCTCTGAGTTCTCACAGGGACTCTCTTTTCATTTTGGGAGCTTTATCTCTTTTATTCTTCTTCTTCTTCTGCCTTCTTCTTTCTCCTTCTTCATTCTGAATTAATCTATTACCTGTCATCGGCTTTTCTGTTGGGTCTGGCGAATTCTTGTCTGCAGCCAGAAAGGGGGCCCCTGAGGTAGACAGAGGCCCAGGAGGCTGGTTTTCCCAGCTCTGTGACTCTGGGTGGTAGATACTGCCCCTCCCTGGAATGCCTTGGGGTCTCAGCTCACCCCTTCCAGGCCAAGAGTCCCGCAGTCTGCTCTTGCAGCTTCTGGCAGGTCCAGAGCACACATCTGCCATTGCTAGTCACTGACTCCCTCCTTTCCTCATGAACCACATGTGTGTCCTGTGATGGTGAGTTCTGCTCATGAAAGTATGATTATGTTTTATAGTCTCTTTTCCAGTTTTGTCAGAGGCAGTAAAGACAGAGTTGTTGCCTTCAGAAAGACCATTCTTCCAGGGGCAGCCCAGTATATAAGACAACACTCGTGACAAATATGCATTATGGTAGCAGAACCCTGTTAGTAGAAATTTAAATTACAGTCAAGAATGATTTTCTGCCTTTGGCCATTTAAGTTGCTGCTTCTTTCTGAATTTCAATGCTGGGAGGGGTGGGGTGCAGGTCATGGATCTGGTTCTTAAAGGGTTTTGAAGGAAAATCTCCTTCCCTTATTGCTTCTGAGGAGTCCTTAGGCTGTTGGCAGCACAGACATACCTTCACGTGAAGAGGGGCATGTGATCCGGGAGGCTCTGCTTAAGAAACTGGATCTCTTTATTGATAGAGCCATCTCATGAGCGAGTAATGCAAGCTGTTGGTAATTACAGAAAACCTACTGTGAAATTCATCTAAAATTAATGACGAGTCAGCACTGTGGATTTTAAATACAGAGAGAGTATTTGCTCTCATTTGCTCTCAATGATCTGAGTGTAGATTATCTTTTGCTGTAGTCTATGCGCCTTTAGCAGGCTTTCCTTCGCTCCCTTTTGTGCCTGTGGGCTCCCTTCCCTCTGGTCCTGTTGGTTTACATTCCTATGGCACAGACCCATTTTAATGGGACGCTACCAAAATAAGCCTTGTATTCCAAAATTTAATGTTTAGGATTACTCATTCCGTGAACACAGGAAAAGTGAAAGGCCCTGTGTATTAAAAAGAAAACAATAAAATATGTAGAGAACGAAAATCTGGCAGTGACTATAACATGTCTGCTTTTCTTGACTTTGATTTTTTTTTTAAAGGAGCATTGTTCCATACTTTATTTTGTATGTAGCATTTGAAGGTGTTTAGATCATCGTTCACATATGCCAGGATAGAGAAGGTATTTTGAGGCTAAAATCTTCACTGCATTGGTGACATGTACTTTATAGGCTTAGCATTCCTTAATTTAATAGGAAGGATCTCTATATGTGCTTTTTGTGATTTGAAAAGGAGCTAACTATTCCATTTAAATAGACTTCAATTAGGATAATGGGTTTGAGACATCTTGCAATGGTACATTTTTTAGACTCTTAAGATAGAATTGTCAAATTATAGCAAATAGAGTTAGAAATTATTTTGTAATTTTCTCAGTGGATTGTAATTTCTCCTTCTGTGCATGTAGTCAATCTGGAAATATTAGTGTAAAGGTACCTTTTTATAAAATAGAATGGTACCTTTTGGTTTAGAAATGGTACCTTTTGGTTTAGGAACAAAAGTGGTTGAAGGTAGTAGTTTAGGAGAGCAAGTAGAAAGCAGTCATTTTTCAGCCTCATTTATTGTACCTTTGGGCATATTTTTGAAGAAAGACCCAAAATTGCCATATGTATGAAAGAATATTGGTAACTGGGTAGACTTGGAATGAAAGTGAGATTTTTCAGAGTAACAAGGTCACTGTCTTCTATGACTTTTAGAAACAGAGGATGTGTGATCACAGCAGGTTCAGCAGCTGGGATTGGTGGAAGTGGAGCATTTGTGTAATTTGTGTGATATTTAAATGTAAATGTTTGAAAAAGCACATAGAGAGCAAGAGTTTGTCAAAACAAAAATTAAAAATAAATTTTAAAAAGTGGGAGTGGGTATATACATGTTATTCTTACAAGATGTTGTAAAAAATTTTAAATATCTAGGACATGGTTTGTTGAGGGGACCAGAGAACAGTGGAAACAGTGACTAAAGGGTTACATTTTGATGTAGAAACCCTCAGTCGAAGAAGAAAGCTTGCCTAGGAGGAAAGTTTCTGTGGAGATGTGCCCTGCATTTTGAGTGATGTACTAAAGCTTCAAAGACTCAACATTAATTTTGATCTTTCTTGGCAAGCTGGATTAAATAATGTATTTCTGAGAAAAAATAGTAACTTATGAAATGTCAAAGCCTGCAGTGGAAAATGTCAACATCCGTGAGTGCAAAACAAATTCAAGAATCAGAATCCTAAGTGAAGACCTTACTGCCTAGCCATCTTGATTTCAGGGGCTGCGTAAGCCATGAGGTTCAGCAGGTTGTTGGGCGCCCCAGCAATGGGTGGATCCACACCCACAAGAGGATTGTGTTACCTAGTACTCTGGCTTCCTTTACTCTTCCTGGAGAAAGTTTTTGACCCTAAACAATTCCTAACTTGATAGGAACTCACCAGAGGCAGCTCTGAGAAACTTTGGTTTCCTGAAGTAATCCAAAGGGTAAAGGTCTGCCACCCTTTAAATGAGTGGTGTCTTAACTTTTTTTGGGACACAGACCTCTTTGGTACTCTGAACACTGTGAACTCTCTCCCCAGAAAATCACACACGTACATACAGACCAAATTTTACATTGCATGCATGTAGATGTTAACCTTTTAAAATAACAATATGCCAGGTTTCAAAGAGAATGTTAAACAGGGAATTTGCTGCTGTTACACCATTTTTCTTTTCTAAAAGAGACAGGGCCTTGCTCTGTCACCTACGCTGGAGTATAGTGGCATGATCATAGCTCACTGCAGCCTTGAATTTCTGAGCTCAAGGGATCCTCCTGCTTCAGCCTTCCAAGTATGAGACTATAGGCATATAGCACCACACCTGGCTGATGTTCTTTTTAAAATTTTTTGTAGAGGCAGGGTCTCACTATACTGCACAGGCTGCTATTGAACTCCTGGGCTCAAGTGATTCTCCTGCCGTGGCCTCCAAAAGTGTGGATTACAGGCATGAGGCACCATGCCTGGCCAGACACCATTTTTCATTGGAGGGCTGAGGCATTTGCTTGGGAATGTACCTTATTGGTTGTTCATTAGCAAGAGTGGAACTGGAACCTGTGAGTCAGGCCTTTTTTTGTTTGCTTTTTGAGACAGGGTCTCACTCTGTCATCCAGGCTAGAGTGCACTGGTGTGATCATAGCTCATTGCAGCCTCAAACTCCTGGGCTCACGTGATTCTCCTGTCTCAGCCTCTCAGGTAGCTAGGACTACAGGTGTGTGTCACCATGCCCAGCTAATTTTTAAATATTTTTTGTGGAGATGGGGGTCTCGCTATTCCCCGGGCTGGTCTTGAACTCCTGCGGGTCTCATTTTGAGAGAATTGTGCAGACTGCTTCCAGAAAGCACAACTCCCCACTCACCTAAGGAGCTGAGGTGTCCAGTATTTCCTGTAAGGGTCTTTTTGAAGAAGATATTTTTGTCTAAGGGAAGTTTTATTATGTGTACTTGAAAAAGCATTACCAACCCTCTATTTATTTACTGGTTATTCATATGCTTTTTTCCTTTAGAGTGAAAAGACCTGTGGGTTTTTAGAGCCTGAAATTAATTTGTTAGATAAATTACTTTTTATGTTACAAAGGAAGCATTTTGTACTTGTATTATGTATTATACAATTTCAGAATTCTCCCATTTGAGAATACATGTTTTCAAGAAAGTGCTTTGTGAAAACTGCATGTATTGGATTTGTGTCCTGCTTTTAAGTCCTTTGCTGCACTTTTCCACCAGCCTTGCATGGGCTGGCAGTGGGTGACCCTGGTGTAAAGGCAGGTCCTAGAGCCACGGATCTAGAGCCTAGAGTCCTCTTGGTGGCCACAGCTCTTTGACTTCTACTTCCAAGTCCCTGGTATATGGTGACCTGCAAAGGAACATTTATTTTTGTGGTAAAGATCTAAGAAGCTACCACCACCTAGAAGTAGTATTCCCCTCCTTTTCTAGAAGGATTTTTTATTTGATATAGCAGCTGGATTGGAATTTGTTTCCTGAAAGAAATGTCTTTTCCCAGCAAAAACAACATTATACAAAGTGGTTCTGTGAAAAAGAGAGGTTCCATGTCTCAAGTCCTCGGGAAGGCTTGTGTTCCTGGAAAGGACACTATTGAGTAGAGATGATCTGGGTTTTAAGTTTAGATCTCACTTTCTCATAGCAACAGTGTCATAATATGTTACATTCTGGAAATAAAACTTTTTTTTTCTGATTTTCTTTTTATTTATATTAAGGTTGACAGTGGGTCCAGAGAATGTCTTCCTCTTTCTTTCATGTAACTGCTTATCATTTATGGATTGGTATTTTTTAAATTTTACTTATTTCACTGAGGGCTGCAAAATAGCAATTCTGTAATCCTATTATATCCTCTGCATAGAATAGTTCTTATTCTTCTATTAAGAATTACATTTTCAGCCGGGCGCGGTGGCTCACCCCTGTAATCCTAGCACTCTGAGAGGCCGAGGCGGGAGGATTGCTCAAGGTCAGGAGTTCACAAGTATGAGACCCCGTCTCTACTAAAAAAAATGGAAATTAGCTAGACAACCAAAAAACATATATATAAAAAAAAGATTAGCCAGGCATGGTGGCGCATGCCTGTTGTCCCAGCTACTCAGGAGGCTGAGGCAGGAGGATCGCTTGAGCCCAGGAGTTTGAGGTTGCTGTGAGCTAGGCTAACACCACTGCACTCTAGCCCAGGCAACAGAGTGAGACTTTGTCTCAAAAAAAAAAAAAGAAAGAAAGAAGAGAAAAGAAAGCAAGAATTACATTTTCTCGT